>BQNB010139258.1:0-17583 GCA_026074375.1 Tanacetum coccineum
TTAATTGTTAATCTTTTCTTGATAATTCGTAATCTCCCATGTGTACAAGTATTCCGCCGCTGATTAAAATCACTTGAGCACCGTGCATCCTGTTGTTGTAATTGGCTAATTGGTAATAAATTCACGTAATCTAAAGTATTGATGTTTTTCACATTAATATGAATGTCTTACATAGTCATACCCTTATTCCTGCTAGGACTTTGAATTACTGGGAATGCATACATGCTATGTTTATCCGGTGGAAAAAACATGTTTCTGATTATATTCTTGATTTCAAAGTTAACAAAACATGTGACCTGTTTATCAGGGCCATTGGGCGGAAATTGTCAATTGTTTGCAAAATGGGATTGAATCTGCCTATTTCATGTATACCTTTACTCTAAAGCTTCTAATGATAGAATTGGTGAATACTTAAAAAATTTGTTAACAAAGAAGCAGCACGATATCTTTATGAACCGTCAACTATTGATATTAAGAAATTGGCTCATGAGATAAAAACATATGAAAAGGGTCTCGGATTTCTGCTTGTCATTAAAGATCAGCATGGCGTAAACTAATATGTTCTGTGTCATTTGTGTGTTTACAACTCAAGTTTTCTTTGATGTTTTTCATGCAGTCTCTCTTTGATCTTGATTCGTTTAAGACAACCAAACCTTGTGAAGAGAATGTTATTGAAGGATGGGCGCCAAAGGTTAGCGCGTAAATGAAGCCATGCCAGACTATAGCTTTAGTAACTTATCATGTGCACTTATTGTCAAGGATCTGTAATAAACTGAACTAGTTATAAGACCTGTGCTTTAACAATAAACCAAATCTATTTATTTATTGTCAAGCATGCATCTTTATGAACTATTACATTGATATATCATGTTGTCTCATGAAGACCTTATGAGATCTTGTTCCATGTAATAAGATGAGCATACCTATATGCTCTGGAACCAATCAGCCTTAACATGCTTGTAGTAATCCTCCTACAGACACCAAGCTAACCTTACTATACGGTACGTGGCTGCATTATTTTTTTAAAATAATGATTCATAAGCTTATTCTTTTATAGTTACTTATTTCCGGTAAGTAGAAAGAACCTAAGTAGTTTCCTACCTTCTATACCGTATTCATTCATTGCATAAAGTATTCGTATAAACTCTCCCAAAAACTTACTTATAAATACTAGTATGCGAGACATTTACATTTAAAATGACATTCAATAATGCAACTACTTTTATATACACACGAGTAGGGCTATAAACGAACCGCACGAATGCGAACGGAGGTATGTTCATGTTCGTTTATTTAGTTTTAACCGAACAAATAAACGTACACGAACGAGTAATGTTTGACTACTTGGCAGGAATGTTAAGCGCAAGTTCCATCCTGCTCAGTGCTCATGATCAAAGTTTGGACGTGCTAAAACCAAAACATGCCTGTTTGGAATTTCATTCCTCACAAGGGGATAGCAACAGCTTTCCAGAAGATGCAGACTCGGTCATGTCTGTATCAATAAATGATCAGTACTCTACAAACGACGAGATATCGTCATCTGTTAACTGGTGCGCGCTGACCATCGAGACAGTGTTTTGACGCATATATTTCGATGCTTATGTATATTTAGAGGTTGATCTAGATCGATAAAATTAGCACGTGTTCTGATGATTGGTAGTGCACTATGATGATTGTTGTCACTTTTGTTGTATTGCAAACAATATATGAGTTTTGGTTCCTGTTGTTCCTTAGCAACATACAGTATGTAAAAAAGGGTTTTAAACTCTTGTATGACACAGTTAATTGGTTTCTAATCACAGGCAGGGTAAAATACAAGTTTCGTACTGTTTGCTATTTAACCGCCCTTACTTATATTCAGACTACGGTTACGAAAGTTTCACGTTACAGATTAGACATGTCTTATTCCTTTGCTAATTGTATATGTTAAGAGTTTAGTTTTGTCACTTGTCGTTGAGTTGATAACCTGCTGAAAAAAACTATATATGGTTATGCTCTCGATCGTTGTTTTTCAATGTATCACTTTTTCAACTGATAGTTTTGTTACACAATTTTATTTTTTTAACAAGTAGAGTTTAAGAATGTTAATTCACTAAGCTACCTAAACAAAGTTAGTCATTAGCATTTTCATCTAAATCAGTCACGAGTAAATTCGGTTGGTCATTAATATATAACACATTTGTGGACAAATCCACGGTCGTTTTGACAGTGGGCCACAGTGCTACAGTATCGGGCTCACATTTTAGGCTAGCCCGATTTTGAAATTTTTTTTTTTTTTAAATTTGTTTGCATAAAGTAGGAGGAAAAAAAATATTACAAAAGTTTCGATTTATTCAGATAAAAAAAATACCCGCGGAAACATCTTCGATACCTAATAACTTTAAAATAACTGATATGGTCACAAACGTACCACCCATATTCAAAAAAAAAACCATATATAGCAAAACAAAAAAAAAAAACTCTTTCAAACACTAGGCCCCAACACATAGAGGCCATATAAAAAAAATATTACTATACATATCACATTTGTCGACAACTAGCCTAAAATCGCATAAAAATTGGCCCAAAAGATCTGGCCCAAAGTAAAAAAAAAAAATACAAAACGGTCCCACAACTGTTACCTATTTACTGATTTTCTTACCAAAAAATCCCCGTAAAAAAACCTTAACAAAAACAACACGCTTTTCAAGTTATTTATTGTTCACAACTTTTTTCACATTCACGCAGAAACAAAAAGCGATATCGAACCGTCTCCAAAAAAAGAAAATATTCGGGAACAAAATTAACTCCGTCCCCAACGGAACGCAAAAAAAATTTTCCCGAATCGTACAAAAAAAGGAAATATCCGGGAAAAAATTAGCCAAAAAAAAACTCAAAAATAGCCTAAAATCTGGCCCAAAGTAAAAAAAATAAATAGAAAACGGACCCTCACCTTTTAACTATTTACGATTTTCTTACAAAAAAATTCCCGTAAAAAAATTTACAAAACCGTCCCAAAAAAAGAAAATATTCAGGAAAAAATTAGCCCGTCCCAACGCAAATTTTTTTTCCCCGAATCATACAAAAAAAGAAAATATTAAAAATTAGCCCCGCCATAACGCATTGCCCAAAAAAAACCCCCGAAACGTAAAAAAAAAATTATTCGGGAAAAAATTAGCTCCGCCGCAACGCGCGGGTTCTTTTGCTTGTTTACGTATATGGGCTGTGAAGTTTGTTGTATAGGGAATTTAACGATTTAATTTAACTAGTTAACTTGGGCCTTGTAAAAAAAAGAATTAACTTGGGCCTTGTACAAGCCCATTTGTTGGTACTTTTAGGGCATCTTATATGTGGCAACAACTTCCACAGCCGGTATTAGAAAGCCACAGGCACACCACAACAACTAGAAAAGCAAAAAACGATGTTGATAATATGTTATCATCCACCTCGGCATATCAATTGTTTTTGGTCTGCAACGTGAGTTAGATTACCTTCATAAAAAGGATTTGTAAGTTTCTTTTCACGAATCATTTCATTTTTATTTGTCTATTTGTTGTTGGGTTACAATATATGAATATGAGAGTTGAGTTATTCATGTGGAGACATTATTTTGTTAGCTAAGCATGTTTGTGATGAATGTAAATTTGGTTTTGTGTTTCCTGGATTCTCCTATGTATAGGGCATGACTTTTTGTGATTCAAGTTTTTTGAAGTTGATAGATTTTTTTGTCACAAATTTACATCTGTGAAACATAGTATAGGACCTGCAATTTGAATGCTAGTAGGCGATTACAAATATATGACCACAAATTGGATAGAAAAATGTACCGCTTCTGCTAAAATTTTCGTCTGTAAGAGATGGAAATGTTTCAAGTGCAGTTGCTTTTGTAAGCTTATTTTATTATTATGTGGCCATGTTGGTATACTTATTAGTATAACTTAAGATAAACTGATTCACAAGAAGATACACAAAATGTTATGTGAACCCCTAAGCGTCAAATAAGCACTCTGTCATTTAACTTAATGTTAATGTTGGTAAATGAGTTATCTTTTGTCTAATATTTTGATTGCCAAATCACTTTTCTATTTTCTCAGCAATGCAAAGTGATGCAATAAAGTACTGTTTTCTTAGTTTGGCATTTGGGGATCATGTTAAATGTAACGTCTCACAAAATTTGATATCAGTGATAAATCATACAAGCTCTCTCTATGTGTTGTAATGAGAGTGATACATTTACACCTTTAGAATACAATCAAAAACATCTTTAGAAGGACAAGTGGTAGATAACTGATGTTTAGTTAGACTTAATTGGAGTTTTCTGCTGTTTAATGAACACCCAATACGTATTGATTATGATTTATTGTTTGTTCTAACATAAATATAATCTCCTCTTATGAACTTTATTCTGCAATTTAAAATGTATGTTTTATAAAGATTTTGCCTTGCATTGTGTGCAGGTAGTGCTTTCAGACAAGGAGAAATACTATTACAAGACAGTAATTGACAATAAGCGAACCACGTCTGCGGTGGAGGTGCTATAAACGAAGTGTCAAGAGGCTAGGTGTTGTTCGTCGAAGAAATGGTAGACGATGTGTTAACATTACTTTTATAATGAAATCTAAGAATCCGCTCACTCGGAAGTTATGCGCATATTTTGAAGAATACCCCCCAAAAAAGTCATAACATTCGGCCTTCGCAGCTCGCCGAAAAGTACATATATCTAACCAGATTACAAGGGAAGCAGCTATTAAAGCAATGGTGGCCATTAAGTTGACACAAAAAGGGGAATTGTTAGAGAACATAGCCCCCGTGCTTGATGTGGATGTAGAAAGTGCGAGACAATATGTCACGTTTTTCTATGCATTTCGGGAAAAAGTGTTGAAGGAAGAAGTGAGACAAACCAACCAACGCAATGCATCCGAACAAACAAACAGAAAAATTCGGAGTGTGCCTTCCTCCATCAAGGTATCTTTTTTTATAACTTAAGATATTGATCTTCCAAATTTGACACGAGATGAGAATTGGTCTTTGGACATGAAACTCTACAAACTATTTCCTAAACAAGATTCACCAACAACATTTAGCATTTCCTCAACGCATAGCCAAATAACACTACCCAAACAAATTGTTTTCTAACATGCATATGATGATAATGATATAACCCCCAAATTCAACAATTTAATCAATACCCATGGTTTAAACATTTAACCCTATTACATCATCACTTTAACTTAAAACCAACTTTACCCAAAACCCCCTGATTTCAACTTAGTGAATATATTGGTGAGCTGTTAGATTGTAATTGTGGCATGAAATTTTGGATTCTAGTTTTTTTGACTTGATAGATTTTTGTACTAGATTTACATCTGTGAAACAAAGTAGTATAGGACCTGCAATTTGAATGATAGGTAGGCTATTTTAATATATTGAACCACATACGTGGATAGAAGAATGTACACGCGTTATGCTAGATTTCGGTCTGGTGAGATGGAATTTTCAAGTGCCGTTGTCTTTGTAACTTAATTTTTATTATGTGGCCAAGTTGGTATACTTATTATATCTTAGATAAACTGATCAAAAGAAGATACACAAAAATGTTGAATGTTATGTGAAGCTAGACAAGACTTGTGGTATTAACTTATGTAATGTATGTAAATGAGTCTGCTGAATTATCTTTTGTCTAATATTTTGATTGCCAAATCACTTTTCTATTTTCTCAGCAATGCAAAGTGATGCAATAAAGTACTGTTTTCTTAGTTTGGCATTTGGGGATCATGTAAAATGTAATGTCTCACAAAATTTGATATCAGTGATAAATCATACAAGCTCTCTCTATGTGTTGTAATGAGAGTGATACATTTACACCTTTAGAATACAATCAAAAACATCTTTTGATTAATTGGAGTTTTCTGCTGTTTAATGAACACCCAATACGTATTGATTATTATTTTATTGTTTGTTCTAACATAAATATAATCTCCTCTTATGAACTTTATTCTGCAATTTAAAATGTATGTTTTTATAAATAACTGAATTCTGATTTTGCCTTGCATTGTGTGTAGGTAGTGCTTTCAGACAAGGAGAAATACTATTACAAGACGGTAATTGACAATATGCATCGACTCCCGGTGGAGGGCTATGAACAGGTGTCAAAGAGCATCTGTGTTCATCAAGAAGTGGTTGAGCGATGTGTTAAACATTATTTTTCTAATGAATCTAAGAATCGCTCACCGGAAGTTACAGAGATCTTTGAAAAATACACCCCAAAAGAAGTCAAAACATTCAGCGACGAGGCTGAGAAGCTAAAATATTGTAACAAGATACAAGCGAGAGCTATTAAAGCAATGGTGGTCATCAACTTGACACAAAAAGGGAAAACGTTAGAGAACATAGCCCCCATTTCTAAAGTAAATGAAGAAAGTGTGAGAGAATATGTCACATTTTTCTACGCATTTCGGGAAACAGTGCTGAAAAAAGAGACAATCAAACTGGAGGCATCGGGAACCAACCAGAACAACAGAACTCGGAGGGGCCTTCATCTCAAGGTATGCTTTTTCATGTCACACACACACACACAAACACACAATGTTGTAGAAATGTTGGTGGGTAAGTCTAATCTGGACCATGCTTAGTATGGTGGTAACTTTGGTCCCCCAAGTCTCATTTTCTAATACTTGAGCCACATAACATTTTTTAAAACCACTATGAGATTTGACTTCCCACTTAAACATATTGTCTAGGGGGTGTTTTTTTTTTCTTTTTTTCTTTCCTCTTTTTGTATACAGTTTCTGTTTGCAGAGTAGGGTGGTGTCTAGAATAAGATTTGTACAAGTAAATCTTGTTTCTTTTGTTATGATCCTTAACTATGTTATTGCAATAAGTGAACATTTTATCCGTTTTAACAAAAATAACTTTAAATGAACAAATGAATATCTGGTACCAATATTCAAAGTCAAATCCAGATAGTAACTTATATGAAATGTTTTCAAAACATTCCAGTTGCACAAAACACAAAAATTGTCTTGAGTCACATGAACAAAGGACCAAACTTTAACAAGGCTCAAAATTGCAAAAAACATTAATATGAAATCAGCTAGATATATCAAAGACCAATTCATCATACAAACAAGAATACGTGGAGTTGTATACAAATCAAAGATGCTTACTAACTAAAAAAAATAGATTTATCAATTTTGCCCTAAAATGCTTATTGAAAAATAGATTGTATTTCTTCTTTTATTGTTATACGAACAAGAATAGTGGGTCGAGTAGCAGTTTTGGAGGTTGCTTCCGTTGATAAGCTGCTGTCGTGAAGAGGCTGCAGATGGAGGAGAGATTTTGCATCTAAGGAAGAAGAAAGAAAGAAGGAATGTGAATGCGTGGAAGAGAGAATTAAAAAGGATAAATGAGGATAATATGGTCAAATATACCTAAAAAACAACCCACTTTTAAATTCAGGATAGGTTTGGGGTGCAATTGGACAATTGATGATGATTCACTAATAACTTAAAACTTTAGTTGTGACTGAAGTGTGTCACTATTTTGGAATGCTATTAATTTTTTTCGTTTATCACAACAATTTGGTGGGAAGAAACCACCTGCTCTGCAATTTGTATTTGACATTTGGTCTTTGGACAATTTGCAGATCTGGACAAGCACAATTGAAACAACCGGATTCAGAGTCTCCTGCTTCAAATAGGTAGGTGAAGCAAAGATTGGAGATCTAAACTCACAGATGCAGAGTCAGGCAGCAGAGCAATTCAAAGCACCAAACTTTGGCAATGCTGGAAACAACTCTGAGCCAGCTGCAGCTGCTCAGGATGATGAAGATGTTGACGAGACTGGAGTGGAGCCTAAGGACATTGAGTTGGTGACGACACTAGCAATGGTTTCTAGGTCAAAGGCTGTTAGGGCTCTAAAGGCAGCAAAGGGGGACATTATGTCTGCAATTCTGGAACTCACAAACTAAAAAGTAATCGTTTTCTTGGGCTATTTGTGTATGTTGGAGACTGATGAGATTGTTTTACTCGTGATATACTTTATGCATTGCTAGACTGTCTTAGTTACTTTGTGACGGTTTAAGAAATGAAAAATGAAGTGGTTTGTTTTATCTGTTGCAGTGTGCTTGAGAATCTGATATGCTCGTGTAGTTACATATGTTTGATGTTGCCCCCATTGCGCACATAAGCGACGATTGCATATCAAGAGTTTAGATTCCAAAAAACTATTTTTTTACAGTGCAAGGATGAAACCATCGATTAGGGTGATGATGTTAAAACTATTTTTTTACAGTGCAAGGATAAAACCATCGATTAGGGTGATGATGGTAACTATAGCGTAAATAGTACGTAACAATTATGAATTCGGATAAATAATTGGCTGTGAAGGGGAACCGAATACAAGTTATTACATGAGTTTCCGATGAAGTAAACCGATTATAAGAAAGGTACAATAAGTACCCAAGTCTCAACGTCGTCTGAAATTCAAAACCGATTATTTTGGCTTGAAACAAACACATGTATTTTATAAAACCAAGCACCTTTGTAATTGGAATTTTATATATTTCTATCATAAACGAACACCAGCAACAATGAGATTCAAAGCCAGAACAAAATTTTAATTTATCAAGGGACAATAACAGAGTACAGGGAACGATATTTATCATCAGTGCTTTTTAAGTTCCATTTCATGTAAAGAAAAACTATAGAATGCACAACCAGACTACCACCCACTGCCCCACCCAGCGCTATCTTGCGACTGCACTCTCTTACTACCGCCACCAAGAAAAGCTTCTCTTCCTGGCGAGTTCTGGGTTTTTGCACCTGGGAAACTACCATATCCATCTTCCCCATCCTTAGACCTTCCATTTCCACCGTCATATCCTCTGTTGTATGATCCCCGTCCTCTGCCCCGCCCGCTTGCACCACCGTAAGGCCTTGGCACACCACTCTGATGTGCATCATGCCTACCACCATTCCTGTAATCACTTCTACCTGTAATTCAATAAAAAAAATCCATTATTGCTTCCATATTTTTTAAATAATAGAGTTATAGACCAAAGCCGCCAAACTTTCAAAACAGCATTTTTGCCATTTCCAGTCGGTTAAGAAACAAAAAAGCTTTTTGAGTCGCTTTATACTTTGATGACTCCACTATGTGGCACTCAAACTATATCAAGTTAACGCACTTCACACCTTATCCAGAGTATCTATGCGTGTTTGTAAGAATTTAGGTTATTGTAAAATAAGGTTGTTCAGACTCACCGGTCCTAGAACTTGGAATGGATGTTCTATCTCGATCTCCCGAATGACCTCTATAATCATTGCTACTAGAACCACCCCAGCCACCAGAACCGCCAGTTGCAGGGCTACGCATTGGCACCATGGCAGCAACTGAACGAATTGACGGTCCTGCATCTTGCGGATCATTTATGTGTTTTTGAAAATATGCCACAAGTCTGTCGATTGAATCTAACATCTTCTTGCGGAATCTGAATCCCTTTGGATACAAACTAATATACTCATGATGTGGATTTGAACTCCTGACATACGTTAAGATAAACGTGCCTGGATGTTCATGAGATATACCAAAGGAGTAAACGATTCTTGATGGATTCACCATTTTTTCTTTCCTTAAACTCTCGTCAACTTCTGCTTTATCCCCTTCTTTAAACTTGCGGTATTCCAGCATTTTCTTTAAGTGAGTTACTAATGGGTCAATGTAACGATCCATCACCTGCAATAGATAGTTTGCACAATTAAAGGCCACAAAACATAAAGAGGTCTAAACATGTTCTATTTGATCACAGGACTTCCAAAAAAGATGAACTAGTTTCAACTAGTACAAGACTGACCTCGTCCAGATCTCAAAAACGTCCTCCCCTATCTTCAGTGTTTTCCCGAGGCGCAGCATGCCTGGACCCTTGTTGTCCTTTCCATCTTCAATAATGTCTTTGTGAGCATAAACATCCTTATAGATTTTGAACGTCAAAGTTAAGTATGATGTCCCACGAGAGCTAGGACGAATGATGCTCTCACCAGGTTCCTTATCAGACATCTGTATAAGATGACAGATCATCGTAAATAAAACATAAGTAATAGTAAATTACGTTTGCTATAAATCTAAAAGCAACTATATAAAATTCAATAAAAAAATTTGTATGTTGTGTTTCGATGTGCTTCTCAAAAGTGACTACGTGATTTGGATAGTCATAAATACCTCTCAGAGATAATGTTTGAATGTGCTTTTGCTGTTTTAAATTGCAACCATCAGATATGTAATAACTAGTTGTTTCAAGTGTTTTAACAAATTTTATTTTTTTAACAAAAAGGACCAGTATGGCATTTTCTTAATGAGACGAAGGTTGGGGGTAGCATTTACTATCTGTTTTGTTGTGAATATAGTATAAAACTGATTAACCAAACATCCGCAGATAGTTATTTGTGTGCACGCACCTCCATTGCTTCATCAGCTGTAATATTCTGGAAGCGAGGGTGAACAATCATTCTAGACTTGAAATGTTTCTTTGCTAACTCTTTGGCTTTACGAGCTTTTTCTTTGACAGTCTCTATACTGTCAAGGTCTTCATGATAGTATTCATTTATCTTTTAGTGTTCTTTAGACCGGTCACTCCTTAAATCACTTAAAAACACCCTGATCTTTGCCTTTTTTTTTAAAAATTTAATCATACAAGTCAATATATCACCTTCATTCAACCTCTCAGTTAAATCATTATCTCTACTGTCATCGCTATAGTCTTCTTTACTAAGGAAACCAGTCAGCCCTGACTCAAGAAAACATACTGCTCTTTGGGGTTGAACCCTACGAACAGTTGCTTGGCCGATTTTACCCTCTGCAAGCGTCTCCTCGGTCTTCCCACAAAGCATATAAAACACCTCATCCTCACTTAGATTTGCATACGGTCTTCGCCAGTCTTGAAAACCATGTATCAACTCCAATCTTATATGATTTAAAGTGTCTTTCTTATTCTCACGATTCTTGGATCTGGCATATTCATCAACCTTAAGACGTCTTAATAAAGTGGGGTTTTCTCTCACATGCTCTATTGCCATTTCTAGCATGTCTTCATCATCGTTTACTTCATCTTGAGCGTGAGTCATACCCAAAAGGAACCGCTGTGAAGAAGAGGCGATGAGCAGAATTTGGACAAGCGAGCTGTTTTGTTTTAGGCTGCTTAGAGGGTTCATCTGACAGATCAAAAATTACGTGTGTACGTTAAATTTTAACGATTGAACCCATTCATTGGGAGGATGACTCTAAAGTACACCAACCATTTGGATCAGAAGAAGCTATAATTGAAAGAACAAACTGAAAAACAAAACATAATTGGGAACAAAACCAGCTGTGTTCAGTTCGTATTTTTTAACTGTTTATCTTGTGTGTTAATTCAAACATAATACAGTCTTACTCAAGCTCATATCACTATTGACCAAATTGAGATTGACTAACGTATAAGGTATTCGGGAATGTTTTTAGGGCCTTACATCTGCAGCTGAAAGATGTTTTGAAGGATATGCTGTTTGTTTTTCGAAAGTAAAACAACACATTTTAAAAGACTTCTCTCAATAAGAAACTCGACTAAAATTTTGTATGACGTCAACAAAACATACGTATATATCAGTCAAGAAATAACTTTTATCAGAAAATCAAATTCAGAGAGGTCAGAAAATAAGCCAAAAAACATCCCTGGGGGCGGCGGGGCAGGTTAACAGGTTTTTGTCATTCGCCCAAGACGTTTTGCTTCTTGGACGTGTTCATGAAAGTCCTCAATACCACACAAGTTGCAAAAATTTAGACATGTCTAAAAAAACTGTTTGATATTATATATATACTCATTCACGATGCAAACGCCGTCGTATTAACTTGGCCCAAAATACCAGCCCATTTAAAGTTTGGGCCTCAAAACACTGTCCGCTTAATATGGTTAGAAAATGAATAATCATACAAAACAACCCTCATACTAGGCAACGAGTTACGAAAGCTACCCTAACCTTTTTGCTATTTAAGACTTTTTTATATAAAAACTTTTATTTATCAAATATGTAACAAATATCTAGCGATTTCTTTAATAAAAAATACACCGCTGAAAAGTCCTATGATTACGAACAAAACGAGCTCAATATTGATATGCTTTTGACATATGTACGGTTTTATAAAAAATGTTGTAATACATACTTTTTTTAAAAGAACTGTCAAAACACACACTTGACAAACCTGAACTTTAAAAACCACCCTAAAATTTGTTTAGACGTAAGCCATTAATGATGTGAGTTACATAGATTGACGTAAGCTTTGTAAACATAATAGACGATTTACAAGTGTCCGCAGCGAAGCGCGGCAGCCACCTAATTGCCCATAACATCATTGGTACAAAAGAAAATACTGATGCAGCCTATTACTTATATTATCTTATCTGCAGGAAGGCAAGTCTTTCCCAAGTTTATTTGATAATCTATACTAAGATAGCCCAAACGATCTAGAAACGCTAAAGCTGATTTCTTCTATAGCCAGAGGACGCAGAATATTTATTAGATAGCAGTAGGATTATAAGCAATAGTTATATAACAGATTTTATACCACTAGCTGGTACAGGAATTACCTCAAGCATGAGCTGGCAGAAACCATTTGCATCCAATATTCGTATATCAGTGTCTCTATGTTCATGAAAAAGGCTGAGTAATGTGTCAATAAGGCCTTCAACAAGGATTCGGAGTATCTTGTCAAGCAGGGGCTTACAACCAGCAGACACCTGCAATCAACGTTCAAGTCCATCTTAATAAATTCATGTGCGAACACAATAGAACTTTTTTTTGATGTTACCAGAAAATTTGTATATGCAAATAAAGAACGCCCATAATACCTACAGCGAACAATGGGCAGGGTGGGTCATGAACGGGTATTTGTTTTGTAATGGACAAAACGGGAAAAACTACATTTTGTCCAAAAAATATTAGATTTTCTTATAAATTACTTAAAGAAAATATGGTTACCAAATTATATCTTGGCGCTGATTACCTAACCTCCACGATAAAACGATTTACTAAACTTAATGCAATACAAAACACATCAGGGTTTGTTAGATTTTATTCTACCCATTTGACTACAGACAAAACATAACCCAAATCAGCCCATCAATAAGTAATTGTGTTGAACAAATACCTCTGCATGCACAGCTACAAGAGTGTGCAGTAACTCAACAGAAGCATCCCGCAAACCCTGCAACACATGGAGATATTAATGTAAAGCTAAACATAATAAAATCCTGCTCAAGAAAAAAATATTATTCAAGAAGCCCGCACTTTCACTGCAGGTGCTCCTCCCCACTGTACTCCAGCATCCAACAAATAGTTCACAGCAGCTGTTCTAACATTATTTGCCTGAGACAGTATGCAAAATTTTAATAACTGATACATAATTATATTAAGATACTATTTCATTGCATACGAAAAATCAAGATATCAAATACATATAGTTGTTTTCTGTTTTTTTTTTTTTGGAATTTGATAACAAAGATATACTCATTGGTAAAAATTTAGACCTAACCAGATCTTCCACATCATTGTCCTCGTCATCTTTTCCCCTGCAAAAATCCAATATTTTTCAGATCATCAGATTCGGATTCCTGAGACATAGTTTATCATTTTCAAAATGCACATCCAAAAAACCACCATAGATGGAGGCTAAAGCATTCGAAAGAAGTTGATCTTCCTTACCGATGGAGGGTGAATGAGTTAATGTAAATTGACAAGATACTCTGGTACAAATTAAGAGTAAAAAATGGGATAATGCAGCCCTATTAGAGTGGTGCAAACTCCACAAGCAAGATGTATTATGCAGATAAATATAGGGGAAGTACATAGTTTGGTCTTGTGGTTTATCAGTTTATGGAAATTTTACAATCAGGTTAATATGGTCCTATTAGTTTCACTACGGTCCAGTTCCATTACAATGACCATTACATGTGTATACTATTGGTGATATGGCATTTATATCATACAGATAGTTGTTTTCTGTTTTTTTTTTTTTGGAATTTTATAACAAAGATATACTCATTGGTAAAAATTTACTACCAGACTTTAAATCAGCTAAAGCTATTTTGTGATGTCAAATAATTATGTTGGCAAGCCAGACGCTGTACCACTATACACTAACAAGATTTTCGATTCAGTCGCATACTCACATCGTCAACAAGCATATATACGTTTACTGGCAGAATATGTGTAGTCAAGAGTAACATATTTATCTCGACTTTAAAAGTGGCTGTGAATACTAATCATATTACTTTTTTTTTTTCAATGATGGTGATTCTCAAAATTAAGAAACCACATTGACAAGATAATGTTGTCCATGAAGTGGAGCTATCAGCCCAAGTGAGTTTCGTATGATATTACTATTAACTTAAAAAATTTAATGCTCCAATGAAAATACTAAAAGCGAAAAACTGGAGCATCATTGGGCAATAGTAAAACCAACATTATCTATATTTGACATACCTGGGCTGCATCCAGATGTGTTTGTATTTAGCATGCATTTCACGGGAAAGATCATCTTTACAAAATCCAAGGTTACTCAAGACCATTAACAGCTGTTGGTGTGGATGAGTAAAACTTCCAGGGAGAGGATCTAATGAATTTTCTTCTACATCATGAGAATATCCATTTTGGAAGGATGAATAATCTTTGTTTGATATATTCTGACCAAGTTCACTTCCAATGTGCTCCAAGTGTCCTAAGTATATGCATCATAAGGGGGATCATGAGTTCATAGAATATGACTATATGAGAATATAAAACATAAGTGTGCCTCTCCATACCAGCAAAATCTAGCAAACAGTTCAAAAATGAAACCCTAACAGATTCTTGAGTTTCTTGAAATAATATATAGGCGTCTTCTGACTTTGTTGCTTCAACCCCTAATGACTTCATCATCCTGAAAAAAGCAAAAGTAATCTAGAACGCTTGAATGTTTGTGGCAAGATATATTATACTTCTGTTTAATCTTCTGAATAAAAGATGAATTGAGGAACACAAAAAAATTTAGTGTTTAGAAATGCGACATACAGTCTGTATGCCAAGATTTTGACTTACATGTCTATCTGATCCATTGCTGTGGCCATAATTGAACGGAATGCTAAAGGCAAGTGAGAAATTGTGTATGAAGATTTGTTCCTTTCTAGAACAGACACTGGGACCCACGATTCATTTTTAGATATCTCTTCAGTGGAAGCCCTCATCCATGAACTAAGCCTCTGTATGTAAGTTTTTGTTATTTCATACTGAAGTGTCCGCAGAGCTGCAACTATTAACAGAAAATTGGATAGTCAGGATAAGCTGAGAAACACAACAAAGAAGTAAATAATTCACAGGTGCTCAGCAGCATGAGACCGGACCTAACCAGAGCCAAGAATTATTTAAATAACTAAATTAGAGAAGTGACTGATAGACAGAAATCAGTTCGGTACTTTTTTGGTCTCAATCAAACGGTAAATCAATTACAAATTTGGGGTGTTTAAAGTATGAAATATCAATATAAAACAATGCCGTGTCATGTATCAAAGTTTGTTCCTAGAAAAGAATGATTTTTTTAAAGCAAGTGAAGAACTGATTTCTCTAAATATCAAAATTAAAGAATTGACGGACCGACCTAAACCGGTTAGGTAAGGGTCTGGCTCAGGTTTAGAATAGGTCATAAATCAAACAGCATATCAATTACAAAATTGGGGTTTATAAAGTTTGAAAACTTTGAAGATTTATGTTTTAGAAATAAACCAACAACATACCCAATCCCGACGGAGCGCGGTCTGGGGAGGTGTTTTTGAAAAGAATGATTTTTTATAAAGCAAGTGAAGAATTGATATTTCACAAATTTCTAAACTGAGAATTAGTTTTTAAAGAATACTAAACCAATGACTGAACAAGGTTTAAAAGCTCTAGAATACAGAACTGGAACGATCTTTGTCTCTACCTGCAACAGAAGGTGCTGCTTCTTTTGCTTCAAAAGCTTCACATGCTTTAGATATATCTGTTATTGCGTCACTCATGTATGTGCGAAGAATATTCGACTCTTCAAGATCAAGAAAAGTGTTGTGGACCTGAAAAATTAATGTGATACCTATTCATTTTCATCTTTAACACCAAAACCATGATGTATAGAGAAAAAACTAATTTATCTTTAACTAAATAGCATATGTAAATTATTCATAACAAGATGCGGCGATTGAAGGTTCGTACTGTAGCACTTCGATTATTTTATTCTCCAACATAAGTACGTTGCAATAAAGAGTCTTATTATTCTTCATAATACATTAGTACTTGTTCATCGACTTGCAATCCACTTAGAAAGTCCCTTGACACCACAATCAATATAAGCACCCAATCTCACACCATAATCCATTTCAAGGTTGAAACATTTACTTTTACAGACTAGTATTTTGTACAGATGTGGTTTCTTGTAACCACTTTAGCACACAGAAAACCCTCAAAAAGATAGCTTAGTTGCACAGGCTGATAGAAATTTCCGACAAATAACGAAGATATTAAAAAAATGTACCTTTGATTCATAAGCAGATAAAGTATTTTGTATCATTCCAGACACTTCATCAAGAGAATGACTCGAAGATTTTTCATCTCCTACCTGTTAACAGAGTTATGCGAAAAAATGATCCATAAATGTATTAGCATAACACAAAATAAATGATCTACCCAACAAGATTTAGTGAATTTACCTTTGCAAATTTGCCACTAGAAACAGAAAGTGCAACCTTCCAGAAGGCTGGTATGTGATGGATAATTACAGCAGTTAATCTTCGTATGTACCTTCCTCGAAGAGCATCAAGTTCTTCCAAACCAGAATCTCTTGGTTGTGAATCTAAATGCAATGAATCATTCGTAAAAGCGAGAGATGTATCAACAGCACCCTGATAGTAGTACATGAAACCAAAAAAAATAAAAAAAATTAGAATCATTAGGCAGTGGGCAGATAAATTTATTTCCCAAAAAATAAAAGGAATGAAGTGTTGCTCACAGATTCGTTTAAATCAAGCTGGATTTTCCTCCACTTTTCATCAGACTGTGCTTTCTCGTGTAGCTCATTTTGCAGGTTCTCAATCCTTGTTTCATGATCAAATGTGCACTTTTCAAGCAAACCTCGGATCCTATGATTCTGAATTTTTTATAAAAAAAAAGTAAGCAGAATAAAGTGTGTCTATTATTTCATACGAGATTACAATAGCAATTCTATAGCCTCTAGAATCACGGTTGTATTGTTGGCAATCGATCAAAAATTCTATCGATGAAGTTTTGAAGAAGTTTCGAAGATAGTTGTATTAGCTTCTCACCTGTATATTTAGATAATGGCGTACGGGATCTGACTCGGGTTCCAGCTCCAATAAAAGCCTCACGACATTTTCAAGCTACAATAATCATAGCAAATGAATATAAAAAACTGAATCTACAGAACTGCAGAAAATTTCAAAGATATGACCCATGGAGTAACATATACTAGATGAATATGTTATGACCTTACATTTGTTAAGTCTATCTGTGGGTCTTCCATAGACCGGTAAAGCATGCCTTTGAACTCTTG
>BQNB010139260.1:0-17583 GCA_026074375.1 Tanacetum coccineum
TCACACAGTTAGGATATCTAGTTTTTAAGTAGCTTTTAGTGTAGCTTTAGCTTATTTCCAGCTTATTGTAAATGTTTTTAGTGTAATTTCCTTTTTTAAAGCTTGTAATCTCTTTATAATTAATAAAATTTCAGCTTCTGTTAAATTGTGTATTGAATACTGTTTTTTTTACTTTTAAGCAAAATTGTTTAAGATGAGTTTGGATTTCACTTAATAAGCTATAAGCTCTTTGGTTACTCTATAAGCTATTTCCTTATTTAGTTAAGCTCTCTAAGACTTAACTAAATAAGCCTTTCACTTAAATAACCTCTAAATTAGTTTAAGCATTAATAAGGATGATAAGCCAGACCTGGAAGGGCTTATGGGACCATACTACCTTATGTAAGTAAGCTGGAACTTATAGATAAGCTCTAAAGAGCATTTATATGTCCATGTTTTGAGCAAAGGACAAGGTACTTTCTCTTGTACTCATTTTAGCTTAATTTCTGTCTCAGCTTGTTAAACTGCTTATTTGTGCTTATTCTCTACTTATTTGTGCTTATTCAGTCTTAATATAGCTTAATGTGTCTAGTTTATAGTTTAGAATAGTTTAATTTGAGCTTTTATATAAAATGTGTGTATAAAAGCGTGTATAAAAATGTGCGTATAAAAATGCATATAAAAACATGGATAAAAACGTGTATAGAAACATGTATTTTCTAGAGGTATTTTTAGATGAACAAAACAACAAACTTTAATAACTTAAATGAACAAATTCGCAAAGTTGAGTAACATACTTGTCAAATAACCTAATAAGTTTATGAGTTGGATAACTGGGCCCACAAAAAGCTGACGTGGAGAAGGTCAAAACACACTATACCGGTTGCCAATATTCGAGGTAACCTGAATGAAAACACTTTTGTTGTTCGGTAACCTTAAAGTTAAATTTCGATAGTCTAGTAACCCAAATGAACAAAAAAAAGTTTAGTAACTTAGGCGAACAAAAGTTGATAGTTTAATAACTTATCTATCTAAAAACCCTTTATTAGCTAAAACCGCTTATTAGTGTAGCTTATTGCTAAGTACTTATTTTTCCTTAAAGTATGCTTATTTGTCCTTAAATTGTTAGTTCTTAGTCTGGCATTTCTAAGCTTAATTAGATATGTTTTAGTTTAATAAAGGCTTTTCTAGATTTAAAGGGGTGTTTGGGATAAGATTTTAAACATAGTCAAAAAGAGTGTAACCTGATTTTGGTATTCAAATAAGTTTTGATAAGCTTAAACAAGGTCTAAATGTTAGTTTTCATAAGCTAGAATTTAGTTTTGTTCAGTTTTGAATGTTAGTTTAGCAAATTTCTAAGTCTGCTAGTCCATAGGGATTTCAAACAGCTTATTTGTGCAAATTTCTTAAAGTCCTATTTTAGGTATGGTTTTTGTGAGCTAAATGAGGTTTATGAACATCAATTTGTAACTGTTTTGAGCTTTTGAAATTGCATTTTAAGATTAAAAACAGTCAATTAGTGGTAGTAGTTGGTTTGTGCTTTAAAGCATAATTATGCAGATCATTAGAGATAAATTCATAGCTTAATTAAGGTTAAGATATGTTGGAATTAGCTTATTATAGTCTAGTGTTAATCTGTTTCAAGTTTTGGTTTAGTAAAAGTAGTTTTTAAGTCTTAATTTTAAGCATCAAGTAGTCATTAATTTTCATAAAAATTCCAAAAACAAGTAGTAGTAACTGTCATTTTCATTTAGCTTTTTCTAGCTTCTTTCTTAAACCAGTTTGCTTAAGTCTAGCTTATTTGAGTTAATTTAGTCTAGTTCTTAATCTGTTTTTAGTTTTCATCTTATTTCAAGTGCTTAATTGTCCTAAATCTTAGCATAAAATCTGTCAAAAGTCCTTTAAGTTCCTTTTTTTGAGTCTAACTGTCTTAATGCATTTAGTTGATTTTTAGCTTATTTTATTTGCTTATTTCTAGTCATAATTGCTTATTAGGTCTAGGTTTAGATCTGTTTCTAGCTTATTGGCCTTCATTTAGCTTTTTGGTAATCTTTGAACTTATTTAGTCCAAACAGTTTTAGAAGTCTTTAATAAGCAAACTGTCACTTTTACTTTTGCTTTTTCCTAGCTTAATAATAAGTTTCAGTCTTAAGTCCCTTTATTAAAGTTTCTCATTTTAGCTTATTCTATAGCCTTTTCAAAAAGAAAAATAAAAAAATGTTTTGCAAAAAGGGACTGTCACAGGACTCGAACTTGTGACCTCCCTCACACAAAACACACGTCTTACCAACTGCCCTTGGGTCTTTTTCAGTTAAAGCCTTGCATCATTTAATTCTTATATGCATTTTAGTTTTAAGCTTATTGATTTTTAGCAGCTTATTGGTAAAAGCTTTTTCATCCTTTTTTCTTTGTAAACCTCAGGATTAATGTCTAGAATTTTTATAAATTTTCTTGAATTTTTAGGATTAGGTTTAGTATTTTTAGTTTAATTTTTTGTATTATTTAGTTTTAAAAATAGTTTTTATTAGTTTAAAAAATTCAAAAAAAATTATGTGTTTTAAAAAATAGTTTTATTCATTTTAGTTTAGAAATTTGCATTTTGAGTTTTTAGAGTTTTAATTTGTCAGTTTTAGTTAATTAGTTAGTGAAATTAAGTTATTAATTAGTTTTAATTTGTTTTAAATGTCGTTAGAATTTTAAGTTGCTTTAATTTCTAGTTTAGCGTGCCTTTATATTCTTTCCCTTTGCGTTAATAGATTTAGAATCCAAAATCCAAAATTTTGATTATTCAAGCACGCGATCACGAACCGAAACAAGATTTTCAATATTTACGCTTCGTTGGGAAAACGTCTCGGGAACGATTTGAACTTTATCTTTTCCTAAGGGTAATTTTCTCATCAATACTTTCTGAAAATATATTTTATTAGTGATTTGCTTATCACTCTTTCACAAGAGTAGTTTGCCAAATTTCTTATATTATATATATAGGGTGAGGTTATTGTGAAAAGTTACAAATGGTAAAAAGTATAGGAAGGATTTCTAGCCATTGGATGTGAGGTATTAATGAGATTAAATTGAGGTATTAATTACATATTTGACACATAACGACTTGTAACTGACACACTAGCGATGTTGACACACTATTAATACGCTATTATTGACACACATGAATTTTTTAGCTAACAATGTTGACACACTTGCACATAATTTCTTGTAACTGACACACAATTGACACATTTTCACATGATATTAATGACACATAAATGAATTCTCTACACTTTCTATCCTTTTTACCCAAAATCACTTTCTATTTGAACCAAACTATATATATATATATATATATATATATATATATATATATAATGTAAGATATATATATATATATATATATATATTATATATGTATCTTACATTATATATGTATATACATACATACATACATACATAAATATATATATATGGTGTAGTATATATATATGGTTATTTATAATATATATTAAAATATATAATATATATATATATATATATATATATATATATATATATATATATATATACATATATATACATACATATATATATATATATATATATATATATATATATATATATATATATATATATATATATATATATATATATATATATATATATATATGTATGTACATATATATATATATATATATATATATATATATATATATATAATGACAATATATATATATATAATATATATATATAAATAAATTATGTATATATATATGAATATATATATAAATATACATATAAATATACATACATATATATAAAACAATATATGATACATATATACATAAACATACATACATATACATCCCTATATAATAATACATATAAATATATACATATATAAATATATATATAAATAATATATAATATATTATATATATATATGTATGTAATATATGTATGTATATATAAATGTCTGTATATATATAAATAAGTAGTATGTATATAATCTAATGATATAATATTATATATATATCTAAATATATATTATTCTATTAATATATATAATAATATATATGTATAACAAAATATAAACAAATAGATATATAACTGCTATATATATATATATATATATATATATATATATATGTATGTATATATATATATATATATGTATGTATATATATATATATAAATATATATATATATATATATATATATATAATATATATATATATATAAATAAAAATATATATATATAAATAGTAAAGGATGGATCCATGAGAAAAAACCTTATATTGGTGGAAAACCCAAAAAACCAAAAAAACCAAACAAATGCCCTAAAAAAAACCAAACAGATGCCCCTAATTTTTCAGGCAAAAAATTGTTTTTTCATGCAAAAAGGCCTCGATATACACTCTGTAACAACAAAAAAAAAACAACAGATGCCCTACAAAAACTAGGGCATCTGTTTGATTTTTTTAGGGCATCTGTTTGATTTTTTGGGTTTTCTAGCAAAATATGGTTTTCCCTAGAACCCATCCCTATATATATATATATACATATATATATATATATGTATATACATATGTATATACATATGTATATACATATGTATATACATATGTATATACATATGGTATAGCATATAATATTAGACATATATATACATATATACAATATATATACATATATATACGTACATATATATATATACACACACATATATATATATATATATATATATATATATATATACAATATATATACATATATATATATATATACATATATATATATATATAATATATAATATATACAACACACACACACACACACCACATATATATATATATATATAATATAATATATAATATATAAATAAATATATATATATATACATAATATAATATATATACACATATATATATATATATATACTATTACACACGAATCAATAAGGCTGAAGAACTAGTCTTACAAGATACACTTTAAGTAAGTCTTGCGGAGCAGAAAAGTCGTGAAGAGGATAAAGCCAGAGAAAATGTGGAAAAATTCAAAAAGCACTTGATTGCTGAAGAAATTAAGAAGTTAGTTGAAGGATCAGAGAATGTAGAAGAGAATGTTAAAGATAATAGTTCACCCCTTAGGAATGATGACAATCATACTGATCCCAGTACTAGGTTAGAGCCCCGGAGTGATAAGGAAAGTCTAGAGGTGGAGGTAACTGCTATTGCACCACTCGTAAATGTTAATGATGGGGAGGAAGAATCACCAGGAGATGATTATGAGTTAAAATGAAGGAAATAGGGGAAGCATGTAGAAGAGATTAGGAATACACCCTCTCCCACAACAATTAGATCCCCTAGGTTTCATTCTAATCTCATATCTTCGGATACTGAGAAACCCCAAGAATTGACAGAAAATGATCCAACACCTTCATCTTCTACACCATCATCATCTTCACCAAAATTCAAGCTCTCTGCTACAAATCGACTCTTATCCTTATTCAAAGCCAAGCCTGGACGTTTTAAACGTTACAAGAATTTCTTTCAAGAATTACAAAGGGGGGGGGGGGGGGTGGGGGGGCGGGGTGGGGGGGGGGGGGGGGGAGGGACGTTATGGTTACTTGTTTGAACATCTTTCGGCCAAGTTCATGCCAAGAAGAAAGTTTAATGAACTTGTTAAAAATCTTGAAGACATCATAATGGAGTCTTTGGCCAGCTGGTAGATGATCGTATCAAGGTCCTTCTCAAGAAACAAGTTCCATTTTATGTAGCAAAGGGGCTTATATTGGAAAGAGAAAAGAGTCAAGCGGATGTGGCCAAAATGATTGTTGAGGCTATTCAACAAGAACGCGAGAATCTTCGTTTAGATATTTCTGCACAAGTTAATGTTGCTATCGCTAACCACATTCATTCACAGGTTGATTCATCAGTTAGAAACTTACTCAAGCTACACCAAGTTCTGCACAAGAACAACAACATCAATTATATCTGACAATGAAAGACGACCCTTAGCTATAAAAAAACTGATTTACCAATCTGGTTAGCACTCAAGTTCAAATTTGAAAATTTTAATATATCCAGTATTCCTTGTAGGCCTTTTGTCATTCACCCTAGAGATCAGGACGATCCTCATGATGATGCTCATCCTGAGAGGGATAATAGTGCAAAAAGGCAGAAGATAACTTAGCATGGAATGTTTGAGCTTGGAGGTTCATCTTCTGGCCAAGATTATGAAAGTGAACCAGGTCCATCAATGTTAGGTAATCAAGAACAATCTGATGACTTTTAGTTTTGGACAAACTCTTATGCCATAGATGATGATGTAATTCCTAATGAGAAAGTGTCACAAGAACTTGTGGATGAAATTTCTCAAACTATTGATGAAGCTAAGTTACGTAAAGTTGTTGATGAAATGTTAAGACAACAATGTACTTCGGGAGATGAGCATCAGTATCACATTGATCAGATGCAAATTTTTTTAAAGAGTGACATTGTGTGGGAAAGCAGGCTAGAAATCTTAGTCCCACCATTTCATCTAAAACCCACTCTAGTTGTTTAAAGTTGTCAAAGAGATCCAAAAGCTCCTGGACTTCCTCTGGTTAATCAAGATCTTTTGTACTTAAAGAAAGGCAACTCAGGACCAGAGAAGATTGTATTATTGTTACACTAGTTTCCTGCAGTCATTTTTCTTGATGATGATATAGAAAAAGAACGTTAAGATGGGTAGATAAGTGTGTGAAGAGGTTTAATCCTTATGCTCGTTACGGGGTTGAACATTGGAAGAATCCACATGTAAAGACCTTCTACATCAAGAAACAACAAGCATCTAAAAAGTCAAAACAAGAAATCTACTCAAATTCAAAGATTGTTCAAATCATCAATGACTTATTGGAAACTAGGTCATGAGCACAAGTTTATCACAAAGGTTGTTGCAAGAAGAGCAAATGGAAGTATAGTGTCTATTACTGAGTCAGATTACAAGAATCTCAACAAGAATGATATTAAAGATATGTATTTTCTAATCATAAATCACAAGGTAGATGACCATGCTGAGACTGGATTGTTGTGGTCATTATCAGTCTTCATCAGAAGTATAGTGATCTAGGAAAGAGTTCATGACTTTCAAATAGGTGTGGAAAGCTATCAACAACAAGTCAATCTTACTGCACTATCAATCACTTTCCCAAGCATTGAGAAGTATAAGGTGTACTCCATCGTGAAGCAAGGGGATAGAGGGCAGTCGTTCGGCCAGTATATGGCATTATATACAAGAACAACAAGAAAGAAAAGAGAGTGATGAGACATCAAGAAGTTCATAAATTTTGTGATGCTACATTGAAAAGAGTCTTAGAGGTTTAAAGAGCTACAACAATGATGTAAAGCATGGATATGTGACTCCAAGTCTCAGTCACGAGGATGTTGAATACCTGCAACTGTTTAAGGAAGAGATTGAAGAACGGTTGAAGCATCATGATCAAATGAGACGTTAGGAAATGCACGTGAATGGACGATCACTAGGATCAAGGAGGGAACACCCAGAATAATCGACCTTTAGGGGGAGATTGTTAGGATCATAAAAGTGTCGATTATAATACTTTAAGTGGTTTTATTTATTTCTAATATTTAGTCTTTATTTTACTTAATAGAAAATAGTTTGTAATAAGGTTTAATATGCTAAAAGTGAAAAATAGGATATTTACCAAAGATTAGGGACTAATTAGCAAAATTAAGAAAATAAAGGAAGGAAGGAAGCCTCCTCCCTCTCATATAAATAGCCACCTAATCATTATTAGGTGGTTGATGGCTTGTAACAACTTTTCCCTCCTTTTTTCTCTTTTGTTATAAAATTTGGAAATTGTGAAAACTTGCCTCCCTCTCTTGATTCTCTATATTCTACATCGTTCTATATCGTGTGATTCAAGCTAAAACGAGACCTTTCAAATGGTGTAAGGGAATGCGAGTTGTCCTATGTGGGTATTATTTAGGGAAGGTTAGAGTAAAGAGTAGTTTAAGCTTGGAGATGGTTTGAAGATGAGAAGTATGAAGATGATGATGATTAGAGTGAAATCAAAGGATTGGTTTGGGTTTATAATCACATAGCCAATAAGAGAGAAAAAAGTGGGCATATGTGATGGTTTAAGAAAGGAGTGTTTAGAATGTATGAAGGATATAATCATTTGCTAGGTAAGAAGTGTAAACAAATGATTAGGAAGGATGTGTTGTAGGATTGTGTAGAAGGAGTGTTTAATCATTTGTTTGGAAAGAGATTAACAAATGATTAAAAGGAATGTGTTGTAGGAAGTATGGTATGGAAGTGTTTTAAGGAGAAGTGTGCGAGTTTGTAAGACATCTTGTACATATGAGGAATACATGTGTGAGTTTGTAAAACATTTATAGGTAAGGAGGTGAGAAAACTAAAAGCATGATTAACCTCCAAATACCACAAACTCAATTAGTCACTTGGACTTAATCCATGATAATCAAAAATGGATTCGACCACTAATCATCTTGATGCAAACAAGCTAAGTGCTTTGTATCTCAAGTAAAGCATATCCCATAACGGCAAAGGATGCATTTACGCAAAGTGACATTTGACTTAGTTTGACCAATAAGGGAGTAAATCCCGTTACGTGATTAGGAACAACGTAAATTCGATTAAGGTCAAAGGAATACTTTTGTTTGATGGTATGTTGAAAGTAAGTTCATACTAGGTTTAGAAAGAAGTTTTGGCCTTGGCTAGAGGCCTTTAATAAAATATTTGAGTTGGCGTTTTGTTGAAAAATGGGAGGATTCGCTTTTGCTACTCTTTGAGTCTAAACCTCATTTGGAGTGTTCCTAAATGCTCAAATATCATATACATACCTTTATTTAAGTTTCCACATGTGTCGGGTAAGAGGAAAGCCGACAAAAGAAAATCCGTAAAAACAGAATCCGCAAGTGGCGCGTTGGCCACGTGTTGACGCGTGCCCAGCATGCCAGATGCAAATATCTGGTTTTACGGATTTTGGCTATCGTTTGTTATTTTACATTTTGTGAACGTTTATTTGTCATTGTGAAAACATAAAGGAGATCCTAGTCAATGTTGCACCAACACAACTCTTGCGAATTCACGTGATCTAAACCCTTTTTATGCGAGTTAAGGATTATACGAATTCATAAGATTAAAATCATGTAAATATGGTTCATGCGAATACAGAAATCAATCGAGAAATAAAGCGAGTATATTAGGTTGTTTCATGCGAGTTAAACAAGCAAGTACACAAGGTTAAATGGATGCGAGTCTGCTTGGATTTTCATGCGATTTGGGATTAATATATGCGAGTTTTGGTTGCTACAATCAAGCGAGTGTACTTATGTGAGTTTGCAATGGATGCGAGTTTATCTTTGAAATCATGCGAGTATAGTTTCTTCACATGCGAGTATACAACTCAAATAGTATGCGAGTTAAGATCACAGTTTATGCGAGCTCAGATTTCGAATCATGCAAGTGTAAAGATTGGAGATTGATGCGAGTTTAAAGTGCAGTCAATCGAGTGTAGGTGATAACAACAAATGTTTAATACTTTTCTATATCAAATTCCCGTGTTTATTGCCTTGTTTTATATTATTTTTAAATGAGATTGGTACTAAATTTGTTCATATTGCAGGTTAAGGATAATTAAGGCATTAGAACGGAAAAATGAGGAAAATGGAAAAAGGACAAAATGCATGAAAACCGCATTCAGGAGATAAGTACGGTGTAGTTGGACCACTATAACTACACCGTAGCCAGTTATGATTTGGCGAGGATACAAAGTATAAGAGAATTACGGCGTAACCGTGACGATGGAGTTACGTTGTAGCTTTCAGCGTATGAGGAAGCACTTTGCTAATGTCACAACTATCTCATAGTTGGACAATTATGACTACGCCATAGTTAGTTATATTGGACGCCACAATCTTCTAACTAAAGGGACTAAAAGTGTTAAATTCGTATAAAGATTCAAGGACTTAATGTTTTACGTCAACTACGATGAGGGGTTGTTTGTGTACAAGTTCAAAACTTCTATTAAGGCTATATATATCACACGAATGGAATTGTTTAAGAGATTATTCCATTCGTTCCTTGTGTGAATAGAAAAGGAGAAAAGGGATACGTGACCAGCTTCCGTTAGGGTAACCCTTCGAGGTTCACCATGGTATTCGATTAGAGGATCGAAAGCATTATTTTAATGCGATTTGTATACATACTTCAACTTTTAATGATCAATTTAATTTCATTATTTCTTAATGATTTATTTAATCCTGCTTTAACTTGTTGATGTTATGTTATATATTATGCTCTATTATTTGTTCTTCGGCATTCGATTTATTTATTATTTATTCGTTTATTATTTTATGATCTTATAGTCCGAGTTGCAATTTATGGGATAATTTATGTTGTATGCTTGTAGACCCTTGAATTCCCTTCTAGGTATTGATATAAATTTGTATGGATACCAGGTAGTAAGTAAGCGTTTGAATCCTGGCGTTCACTATTGACTCCGGGATGATAAGTCCTTAGTAGTTGTTTGTCCTATGCACAATAGGCGACTCTTAGTAATAAATATCTGGTTAGGAGTGTGAGCCACGTAACAAGTAGCAACTTGTTAACATGAGGTGTTTATCACAAAGACGCTTACACCTCTTTAGGTGTAAGCTTTTACTATGACCTATCTAGTTGTAGTATTAGGCGTGAAAAACATAAGAGTCAATGGAAAACACTAAAGCATATCTCATAGGATTGTTGGAAAACTTAATGGCTGTAAATATGAGAAAAGGTTAATTCTCTTTTTGAGTTCATTCGACTCAAGGGTCATAGGTTAGGCGAGAATGCTATTTTGAGTCTAACAAATTTAGAGCTTCCTTTAAGATTGTAATAAGACTTTTCACTTAGATCATAATAATTGAACTTAGGATATTTAGCTAAGTAAATGTGTTCATCCTTTTAGTTGTTTACCACTATGCCAATTCCCTTTAGATAAGTTAGGTTCGTTAAAACATAATCATTTCAAATTAAATCTCAACTCGCTCTTTGTGCTTTCTTAGGTATATTTTCATTTCAATTAGACAACTAGAGAGTACAAACCGTTCTTAGGGTTGACACCCATACTTATCAATCACTACACTACTACACGATAGGGTACACTGCTCTTTAGTGCGTAGGAATAGTCTAGGTAGTTATGGTTTTATAAATTTAAAACTCAGTTTATTATTTCAAATAAAAATACACTTTAAGTTTTTAGCGCCATTGACGGGGAACAGTTTTGGTAGTCTTTGGTTGTTTAGTTGAAATAAGTGTCTCTTTATGTGTTTTATTTTGTTAATTGTTTTGCTTATGCTTGTTTGTTAATATGCTTTTATCTTCGTATGCTTGTTGTGTGTTTGTGATTGTTTGTTTGTGTGATTTAAAACTAAAAAAATGCGTCCTCAGACTTGGTTATGGCGTAACTTGGTAGTGCTTGTTACGACGTAGATTCGGTACAAGGTCTGGGACACCAAAAATAGTTGGTCGCATTACTTGATCTTTAAAAATATCACTTCATTCCATTTTCATCTAAATATAGAGATAAAAAACATATGTTTTTAATTCATTTGGTATCTATGTTAAGTCAAGTATTTGCTTGTGATGAGTGCTCCTCCTCTTTTGTTGCGCATTTTTATTGTTGTTACACATTTAATAGGCGAGTGTGATAGTGTGCAAGTTGAGCAGGAAGAACAAGTTAAGGAGATCTTGGTGTATATAAGAGCCAAGATGACAAGAGCAATGGACATGATTGAAGATGTCCAAAGAGCCAGGTGATGGTGGCATGAGTCTAACTTTAAAGACACATTTGAAAAGAAAAGTGCTTACCAGGAGACAACTCGGGCGTTTTATTTTCTTGTTGAACTTTATAAAATTTTAATTAGTTTAGGTTTAGGTCTGGGCTTGGTATGTTTTGTTATTCACTTTTTACAGGGTATGACAATTGGGAAAAGATGAAAGGAGCTCAAGTAAGTCCTCTACCCATTTAAAATACTTGAAAATTTTGGGAAATGACATCCGTAGGAAACTACGGCATAGCTGGTACTCCATGTTAAGTCGTAGCTTATGCTCCAGAAATACAAGTACCCATTACAACCTAACTATGGTGTAGTTGATCTCTTTAGTTACGTCGTAGCCTTCCCTTGTGACAATATTTTTCAAAATCAATTTCAAAACATTTCCAAAAGCCTTACACATTAGTTTTGAACTTGTTAGGAATTAAGGTCTTCTATAAAGTTTATACTGCTAGCTCAACTTAGTACTGCCAAGCTTAAAGAGTTTGTACTGCACATATTATAACTACCAGTACCAACTGGTTAGTACTGCTAGAGCAAAAGTTAGTACTGCCAGTACTAACTTAATACTGCTGAGAAGAAGTTAATACAACTAAAGACTGAAGACTGCATGAAGATAAAGACGTGTGAAGGGATATGCATGGATTATTTCAAAGTATATATTCTATAAAGATAGGAAGATATATATAAGATTATATATTTAGAAGATATGTTGATATCTTATAGAAGAAAGGACTCCTTGGTGTATAAAAGGAGATCCTAGGTTATGGTTTTAGATATCAGTTTTCCATAGAATTCATAGCTTCAAGGTTGTAAACCCTATCACTTCATTAGAGTGATCGTATTAATATATTGAAGCTTATTGTGTTGGTTATATCTTTATGTGTGTCAAACATACTTTACTGTTTCATTAAATATACTTCTTAGTGGTATAAAATAGATTCCGCATAATTTATATCATTTACTCAAAGTTTCATTCTTAGTATTTTTGGATTTATCCAAGGATACTAAACCTTACATCAAGCTAAGGAGTTAAAGATCTACTCATTGGGATCAACAAGTGGTATCAGAGCTTGTTGTGAAGCTTTGAATAAGAAGAAACAACCAATACATCCTAGATCTAATTCTAAAGTGATAAGATGGAGGCAGAAACCACTACTACCAATTTGACTGTAAGACTTCCTATTCTCAACCCAGTAGACTATGATCTCTGGTTAATAAGGATAGAACAATACTTCCTTATGACTGATTACTCCCTATGGGAAGTAATTAAGAATGGTAACAAAGTGCTAAAGAGAATTGTTTGAACAGTCGAACAGGAATATGAACCCACTACTACAGAAGAAAAACAAGACAGGAGGAATGAAATGAAAGCAAGAGCAACTCTCTTGATGGCACTCCCAAACACGGACCAACTGAAGTTCCACTCATATCAAGATGCAAAATTGCTAATGGAAGCCATAAAGAAGAGGTATGGAGGAAACAAGGAATCCAAGAAGGTTCAAAGGACACTTCTCAAGCAACAATATGAGAACTTTGTTGCATTAAGTTCAGAAACAATGGATCAAACCTTTGATAGGTTACAAAAACTTATCAGTCAGTTGGAGATCCAAGGAGAAGTGATTAACCAAGAAGATATGAACTTAAAGCTGTTGGGAAGTCTTCCATCTGAATGGAAGACTCATGCTTTAATCTGGAGGAACAAGGTGGAAATTGAAACCATCAATTTTGATGACTTGCACAATAACTTGAAGATATATAAATCGGAACTTACAGGATCAGCAAGCACAAGTCAAAATCCGTAAAATGTGGCTTTTATATCCAACAACACTAACAGCAACAACATTACAAATGAGGCAGATAACATTACTTATGGAGTTAGTACTGCTTATACTTAAAGTAGTCCTATATCTGGAGATAACCTTAGTGATGCTTTGATCTATGCTTTCCTAGCTAGTCAGCCTAATTCTTCTCAAATGTCAAGAGAGGATCTAGAACAAATTAATCCTGATGACTTAGAAGAAATGGATCTACAATGGGAAATGGCCATGCTGACAATTAGAGCTATAAGATTCATCAAAAGGACAGGTAGGCAGTTGGATGTAAATGGTAAAAGAGTTGGTTTTGACAGGACAAAAGTGGAGTGCTACAATTGTCATAAATATGGTCACTTTACAAGAGAATGTAGGTTTCCAAGGAATCAGGAGAACAAAGATAGAGAGAATAATACAAGAACTATTATAGTGGAGACTCCTACTCAGAATGCCTGGATAGCTCAAGATGGAATTGGAGGATATGATTGGAGCTACCAAGCTGAAGAAGAGAAACCTACAAACTATGCATTAATAGCATTTACATCTTTAGGAAGTTCTTCTAGTTCAGATTCTGAGGTAGATTCTTGTTCTAAAACATGTGTAAAAGTTTATGCTACTCTTAAAGAACAATATGATAGTTTGTCTTCTGATTACAAAAAGTCTTAATTTAATTTACTATCTTATAAAGCAGGTTTAGAATCAGTAGAAGCTAGATTAGCTCACTATAAGAAAAATGAGGTTGTGTTTGAAGAGAGCATAAATGTTTTAAAACTTGAAGTTAGACTAAGAGATAATGCCTTAGATGAATGCAAAATGAAATTGGATAAAGAAGAAAAAGAAAGAGATCAGTTAAAACAAACATTAGAGAAGTTTTAAAATTCATCCAAGTCTTTAAATGATTTACTAGAAAGTCAAGTAATTGACAAGTTTAAAACAAGACTAGGATATAATGCAGCTACTACAACTTCTCCTGCAGTAGAAAGTTTTGTGAAGTTATCTGATAAGTCTGGATCATATAAGGGATATCATTCAATTCCCCTACCTCTAACAGGGAATTTCATACCTCGCAAACCTGATCTAACATTTATAGATGAAATAGTTGAAAGTGAGAATATGGATGTTACTACTGTTGTTACACCTAGTAATGATAAGACAGCTGAAAATAAGGGTGTTTCCAACACAGATGAATCTAATGCTGTTAGGATAAACAACTCTAGTGCTCCAATCATTGAGGATTGGAACTCTGATGATGAAAGTGAGATAGATTATACTGTTAGACCTAGCACTGAAAAGATAAATCGATTAAGACTGTTAAGGAAACAGATGTACCTAAACAAAACAAACACCATCCTAGAGGGAACCAAAGAAACTGGAACAATCTTATGTCCCAAAGGCTAGGAAGTGACTTTAAAATGATTAATAAAGCTTGTTTTGTTTGTGGTAGTTTTGAACATCTTCATTATGTGTGTGATAAAAAGGTTGTAAGGCCAGTGTGGAACAACTCAAGAAGCGTGAATCACAAGAACTTTTCTAATAAAATGACTCACCCTCACCCCAAAAGAAGTTTTGTTCCACAAGCAGTATTAACCAGGACAGGCAAAATTAATACTGCTGGTGCAAATGTTAATACTGCTGGTGCAAGTATTAATACTGTTAACAGACCAATTAATACTGCTGCCTCAACTCCAATTGTGAACCATCCTAGACCAAAATCAAATGCTTTCAAAAGAGGATATTCACAAAGTTCAAGGCCTTTTAACAGATATTATGCAAACAAGAACAATATTATCAATACAAATGTTAATACTACCAGGGTAAAAAATACTACTGCTAGGGATAGAGCAGTAGTAAGTGAAAATAAGGGAAAAGGGGCTAATGTTGTTAAGGCCTCAGCATGCTGGGTTTGGAAAGCCAAAAACAGTAGTGCATCAACTACATTCAAGAAATATTCTTACATTGATGCACGAGGCAGATCCAAGTCTATAATGGCTTGGATCCCCAAAAGAGTCTAATTCTCTTATTTTTAATTGCAGGGCAACCCACTGCAGAAGGAGTAATAAAAGTGAAAAAGCATTATAGACAGTAGTTGTTCTAGGCACAAGACAAGGAAACAAGAGTTATCTTGATGAAAAAGAAGACTATATGGTGGATTTGTTCCTTTGGTGATGTGTAAGGTAAATTCTAGTAAAGGTACAAAAAATCAAAACAGGATCACTGGATTTTGATAATGGTAACATTTGTAAGGAGCTTAAGTATAACCTGTTCAGTGTGTCACAAATCTGTGACAAAAAGAACAATGTTCTTTTTACTAACACTGAGGGTCTTGTCTTATCTTCTGACTTTAAGCTACTTGATAGAAGTCAAGTATTGCTGAGAGTTCCAAGAAAGGACAAAATAACATTACAGTGTTGACCTAAAAGAGTGATTGTTCCCACTGAGTTTAACATGTCTCATGCTAAGTGCCACATTGATGAATCCAATACATGGCACAGGAGGCTTGGGCATATTAATTTTAAAACAATGAATAAACTTGTGAAGGGAAACCTTGTAAAGGGTTTGCCTTCAAAGATTTTTGAAAAAGATCATTCTTGTGTTGCATGTCAGAAAGGAAAGCAACACAAAGCCTCCTATAAGACCAAGCTTGTGAACTCAATCAGCAAACCCTTACATATGTTTCATATGGACTTATTTGGTCCTACAAATGTTAAGAGTTTAATGAAAAAGTCTTATTGCCTAGTAGTCACTGATGACTTTAGTAGATTTTCTTGGGTATTCTTTTTGGCCACTAAGGATGAGACTAGTGGGATCCTAAAGACCTTCATAACAGAAATAGAAAATCAACTAGATCATAAAGTAAAAGTTATCAGGAGTGACAATGGAACTGAGTTTAAGAATAGTATAATGAACCAGTTTTGTGAAATGAAGGGGATTAAGAGGGAATTCAGTGTGGCTAGGACTCCTCAGCAGAATGGTGTAGCTGAGAGGAAGAATAGAACACTGATAGAGGCTGCAAGAACTATGTTAGTAGACTCTAAGTTGCCAACCACCTTTTGGGCTGAAGCAGTTAATACTGCTTGCTATGTGCTAAATAGGGTCTTAGTCATTAAGCCTCATAACAAGACACCTTATGAACTTATTCATGGAAGACCTCCACTGATAGACTTCATGAAACCTTTTGGGTGTCCTGTTACCATCTTAAATACCAGGGATCATCTAGGCAAGTTTGATGGTAAAGCTGATGAGGGATATTTTGTTGGGTATTCTGTGGTTAGTAAAGCTATGAGAGTATTTAACAAGAGGACCAGGATAGTTGAAGAGACCTTAAACATTAGATTTCTTGAAAATACACCTAATGTGAAAGGAAATGGACCAGACTGGCTTTTTGATGTTGATTCTTTGACAATATCTATGAACTATGTGCTAGTTGTTGCAGGAAATCAAACTAATGGTATTGCATGAACCAAAGATAACATTGTTGCAGGTCAAGCTCAAAAGGAAAAAGATCCTAAACAAAAGTACATCCTAATACCTCTATACAAAACTGATCAATTAATCTCTCAAGGTCCTAAGGATAGTGAAGGGGATGTTGGAATGAAGCCTATAGAAGTGGATGAAAGAGGAGATTCTAATAAAAATGAAAAGGATGCACAAGATACAAGAAGTGAGTCTGAAAGGCTAAATCAAAGGGAAATGCATATTGAACATACTAACAGTACTAACAATATTAATATTGTTAGTACACCTGTTAGTACTGCTGGACCATCATTTGATAATGTTGTTCCATCACCACCAGTTGATACTGCTAGACCTTCTGATAGTACTGCTAATGCATTTGAAGAACATCTATTTGAACGATTTTCTCCTTTCAAAAATGCATTTACCCTTCCACCTGTTCCAAATGTGTCTTCAATGGATAATACTGGCATCTTTAGAAATGCTTATGATGATGAAGATTT
>BQNB010139261.1:0-17583 GCA_026074375.1 Tanacetum coccineum
AAACCAACTTTTGAAAGTGATTGAGCCTAGCTCTTATTAATTGTCATGGCAAATGAAACTAACAGAGGAATTTTTTTCTGACGAACTTAAGCAGTAAACATTTATCAGACAGAGTAATTCTCAACCTCGGTATGATAACCTTTTTTCCAAAGATTGTTCCGTCAATGATTTGTGCAGTAATAGAAGTGCTTGTTAATTTAAGAACTTGGAGTCTTTGTCCCATTACACAATCCATTTGCTTGATCAATTTTTCTCAATAACATTATCGGGACTCCTACTTTTAACGCAAGTATGTGGTTTGCAACACCTGAGAACTTTAATCAATTGATAAATTCTGGTGAGAAAATAGATTGATATATGGCGGCGCCATGTTCAGTTTTATCTATGCTGTCGCAACTTAAATGATCGTTTATAGTGTCCACAACTTCATTCGTTAGAGCAAGAATGGCCTTTTCTTGGATGTATGACAAATCATTTATGTTATCCAAAATGTTAGGATAAGTAAAATCGATAATTGACGTTACTGGGTCATCAGCAGCATCTATAAGAATTTTGTCGAGTACATCTATCGAACCTCTCCGTCGTTTTCTTTTTACGGTCCAATGAAATAAAGTAATTAAGTAATCATGTTCATAATCTGATAATAGAAGATAACATTATTTAGGAGAATATATGTACATTCATATAAATTATAAATTTAGCATGATGGGTGATTTTGTCACTATGTCCATAAGCGCATATTGTAAGCATCTTATAACTTTTAAGTACATCTTAATTATAAGTATAACCCTAATAATATAATTCTAAGACCCCAAAGCAAAAAGATTTTGTAGTTACTCGATCATTTCGGCATGTAACAAAATCACTCATATCGATGTGTTTCACAAAACCACTCGACTATTTATATACAATCACCCATATCAACCCGTTACACAAAATACCCATATCAACCCGTTACATAAAATTGCCCATATCGACCCGTCACACAAAACAATTATAACGGTTAAACTTAATGGGTTTTACCATTAGCACCATTTCCCATCCGTCCAAAAATCTAATGGTAGAATGAATGTAACACATAATGAATACACGAACTATAACAACTATTTCCTTTACGTAACAGAAATGTAATACAAATGGTATCAGCCAACCATAGATAATGAATAAATGAATCATTACCGTTAAAAACACATTAAGAATCCACATTCATCCGAAATAATAGGAGTTTGGTATTTTGCCTATTTAAAGATATATCCTACCTATTTAAATAAATTAACCAATAACCACAAATGTTGAACTTTCATTTTCTTTTTCCCCTTCACCTACTTGTGCCTATATTTTCTCTTCCGCGACCGATATCTAACTTCATTCATTAGAACTATCTCAGACATCAATTAGTCCTTATAATATCAGAAAAAGCCTAACATGTGAAATATTTGAATTAATTAAGCAAAACAGCTTCTCCATGTTACATACAATGATTTTGAATCCTCATGCTTTCAAATAATGAATACATATTATTAAAGGAAATATGATAAAAGTTCATTAAAAGAACATAAATGTTGACATGGTGTACTGAAGTTTTTAACTAAAACATACAACTCATTAATGGACGTACTCATGATCCATTTGTATATATTGTTCCATTGAACTTATTCAATAAGTGTTAGCAAGATCTAACACGTAAGGTAAAATCATATTTGTAGTTCTCAACATGCAAGTATGAATCACATGTAACCCAAGAGTAACCATGGACATTATTTATATGGAAAGATTTCATACGCTAAAGTTATATGTGATAAACAAAAACAACCCATATTGACCCATTTTCATATGGGTTGACCAAATGTTTATAAATCTTATTATCACCTCTTGTTAACGACAAATGTTAAAAATCTCTTTCTAAACAACATTATATATGAAGCTACCAATGAGATGGACAAATGAGTGGGTCATGTACTCTGCGTAAAGGATCAAAACATAGGAAATATTAAAGCAGGTCAAAGCGGGAAACTTTTATTTAAGTAAAACACCCTAAAAAGTGGTATTTCCCAATCAAAATGAAGGCTGTATATGGAATTTTAGCAGATAGATCTCATACATATTACCTTACTAAATAGGTCATGGATAGTACCTTATGCTTTTAATAGTGAAGAATGGATCACCAAAAACTTAGCTATCACGTTAAGAAAATAGTAGCAAACTTAGAAAAAGTAGATGGACCAACTTGTCCTATAGTTGAAAAACATATACTAATAATATGTATCCCAGAAAATTATGATATGTTTTTAGCTTAAATACTTGTTTGTGAACGTATTACAGCTTCCTCGTATAATTTTTGTAAAGATGATGAAAGAAAATTTATTTTAGCTCATATTACTACGTCAATACTGAATCAAATTATCACTATAGATATTCCTCACAAATAAATAAGATATTGAAGTGATGGAGAAGATAACTCTTATAAATATAAATACCTCTACTGAGCTCTACAGATATGGACACCCATTCTTTATTTTCATGATCAGCCAAGAGATTTTTCACTTTTTGATCGATTGTCATAATTCTAACTAAGTATTTATAATCATGTACACAAAAGAAATGTAAACATCCATTAGATGCTCAGAATTAAAAAAACATCCTTCAGATGTGTAAACTTCATCCCATTTGCACTCACGATTTTAATCGTAAAAAATGACCAAAAAATGGCTGAGGGCTACATTGCAAGATAATATTAAACCATTCCAAGGGTGAAGCTTAATGGGTTTTACCATTATTAACCATATAACATAATTTTAATACTTTGAAGCAAAAAGAGTTTGGAGTCACCCGGCTGTTTCGACATGTAACAAAATCACTCATATCGACCCGTTACACAAAACCACCCGACTCGCTCATTTTGCAAGCAATAACCTATAGTATATTATATCAAGTAAAAACTACTCAAAACTGATGGAATAAAAACAAATTAAATTTGATGAAATATAAGTAGATTTGTTTTACGTGTGTTACTAACTGCCACTAAGGGTTATTTGGAGCAAATGTGATTGTATTTGTTGGTCAGTTTTATTCTCCTATCAAGGTGAGTTACTACTAAACAACTACTCACACAAAGAAAAAAATATAACAAGATAACTACTTTAAGATGATTGGTTATTAGTATGAACATGGTCCTATAGGTGCAAAAATGTATACCTAAAGTACTTTGATTAGTTTTAACAGCCCTTTGAACTAGTTAAGGTCTGAGAGCACTCCTTGACTTCACATTGATCATTTATTCAACACTAAACGATGTCCTTATTATTACATACAATAAGAGATAAATGAACTTCACATAAACTACGCTTTGCCAAATCAATCTGTGCAAGAAAATTTGGTTTTCATATGAAGCTTGACATAAACACTTGCGACTTTTAATGAAGTTATTTAGAGATGAAAATTAAACCACTGGTGCCAAAGAATACATATCCACGAAAGCGACATCTCATTTGTTGTTTCTTTATTGATCAGTGTATATATTAATGTTATTAAGCTATTCACTTAGCTTCACTTTTACATCGAGGCCTACAAACAACACATACACAATCCTTATTTATACATTTCTTTCCAAAAAACTATGTAAATCATAGGAAGCTTAGCATTTCTTAACCATTTCCCTAAATATGGGTCGATATGGAGTTTTGGGTTGCATTATGCAATGGGTCATACTTAGACATAGTGACATGAAAATGGATCGAATGGGTGAATGTGTGATACCTATAAAACGTGTCACATATTTTTTCAATATTCTCTGATCTTAAGTCTTTATAATCCTGTACACGACAGGTTCAAAATTTAAAACAACATAGTAATATATAGTATGAGGTCTTTATAATCCTGTACACAGGTAGGGTTAGGGCGATATAAATATATAAACACACTTTAAGACCTTACACAAACGAAATTCAGAGGCATTTACGTGCAAAGTTTTTAAGGGAGGCACGTTTATAGGTAGGCACTAAACTCATAAGATAATCGACATTTCATTTATAAACAAAATTTTACCCGTTTACTTTTTAAAGCTTGTATTTTTTACCCGGTTCAACATTTAATCTAATCCAAATTGGTCCATTTCTCACGGGTTAAAATTGATAATTGATAAAATATATATAGGGAAAAGGTAGTTGGCTAAAATGTGGAAAAATGTTAATATAACCTATTATATGATCCTTTGCTAGTAGCATGGATTTCTGCAACTTCTTGTTACAAAATATATAAGAAATTCCATTGTTAGCATCATCACCAATAAGGTGATCAATCTACATATTGCGTAGTTGAACATACTTATAAGTAAAACACATCGTAAGCAACAAAAGGTTCTCTCTCGCTTTTTAGTGGCAAGAGACCATCCAACGATCATGCAAATCTGGACACCATCGTTCTTTATAGTAGTCCTTACAAACTAATAGCATTAAAGCTTGATACTGCAAAAATAAAACGATATAATAACAATACTACCAAGTAATTACTCGTCTTAAACCTTTCATCTATATCTTTTTGAATTGACTCAATTTTCTCAAATATCACAATATCTCTATAACACACCACAAAAAATCATTTAACCCCATAAAAAACTGCTGAATACAGAACTTCCAAATCGATTTTAAGTAAATTATAATCAAAATTGGCATTTATAATATAAAGAAGACTTACCACTAACCACTTGAGAACCTTGAAAACTTTCGATTCAATCTGATTAGAAATAACGAATGATCCAAAACCTATACACACAAAGTAAAGCCATAATTATTTAAAACCTATAAGCAGGTATTAAAAAGGCCTATTTTTTAAAACGATTCATTAAAAAAAAACACAACATAAACTGCAGTATAAAACATACGATATATTTCAACTTAAAATATAAACGAAATATCGGTGAGCTTAGTGATATTCCAAAAGTGGCATTAAGGAGTGTTCTTCACTAAAAATAAATTTTAGTATGATTACAATACATATAGCTATAGAAACTAAACAAAAGGCATGCGAATCTAATGTGACGATTAGAGCAAAGTATGGATTTTTAGTAAGCCACAAAACTTATAAAAATTTATTCAATCCTAAAAAAAAAGACTCATACCTTAATCGTATAATCTTTCAACCTCATATTTATAGTCGTAGTTCTAATTACAACCTACAAAAAACAACAATCAGAATCAATTTAGTAAGAACAAATCAAGTATCAACACATGCTAATAAAAAAAATAGAATTCAATTATTATATCAATTAGAATCTATAAAATAAACTAAAATCAAAACACACGAACCATGTCTTGTGGTTTAACACCAATCTCAAAGTGAATTCCTATCACAAAAATCTTCATCTTTAACTTATTTATCAGCAATCAACGGAATCAAAACAAAATTAAATTAATTATTAAAAACATCAAAATAGCAATACTATGTGATTTTAAATCGAAACCATAAAAAACTGAATATATGTGATAATTACCTATTTTAATGTGTGGACATCATAGAATCCCTAGCATATTCTTAGAACAAAAGCGGAGATCCGTGGTGTTTTTAATCGACTGAAAAGAAATAATTTTTAACATAATCAATCATAACAACGAATTGCGTACATACTCATCAGATTGATGTGATATATACTTAAATTAATATAAACATAAGAATAGGATATTGAGACAAACCTGATTGTTAAATGACAAGTCGATTTTTTTTAATTTTTATGAGATAAAGAACCCTTCACTGTGCAGAATAGGATTTTGATTAAGGTTTGATTTAAAGAAAATTGTTAATTTGTGATGAGTATAAAAGAAGATTATGATGAGAAAATTTATGATGAGTATGAAAGAAGTTTTGTGTATAGGTTTTTTTAAATCGGTGATGTTATGAGATGAAGTATTGAAGGAAGCTGTTATAATAGATTTAATACTTAACAAAAATACGTGTTTGACTTCATAGTTTGAGTTTTAAAAAAATGTGTATTAGGTATTGTACAAAAGTTAACTAATTATGGAATGACACATCATAATATTAATTGAGGTATTAAATGTTTGTGCTTTAGAAGGCTTGTACAAAAATAGGTTATCTCATTAATGATGGGTATTATCTCATTAAGCAAATTCCTTAACTGTTGTTTGACTTGGAATTTTTAAACTGTGTGAAATTAAAAGCCTTTTAGGATGTGTTTTTTAAACTTATCTAAAATTTGGTGTATTAGGTGTTGTACATATGTTCACTAATTAAGGAATGCCACATAAAAGAATTTAATGGGATAATTAATTTTTGTGCATAGGAGGGTAGTTTCAAAACCTTATTTTTAAAATACGTAATATATAGATATAGATATGTCAAACTCAATAGAAAAAAAATCAAAGCCACGGGAAAGGATTTACATCAAAGCTAGTGTAAATATAAAGATATTGAAACTAAATGGTCTTTTATATTTTGTAATATATAACATAAAATACTTAAGTTACTCGTAACCATATATTGTTAAAGCATACATTCACAAACAACTCTTGACGTCTCGAGTTTTCTCATGCTTTAACACATGTTTAAATATGTTTGTTATGTTTCATTATGATCAAAACATCTAACAAACCAGTGAGAATGTTCAAAATATATTTTCAAAGACATTAAATATTTACCATCTCAATCATTCTCTTTCGAACCACAATTTACACTTCATACATGGTATAGACACAATTTTACAAAATTAGCCTAATTATCAAAGTTGCATTTATTCCTTATACGTTACATCAAAACACTTTTATCATTTTGTAAAATCTCTTGCATCATTTTATATAACCTTACATATATTTTTTATAAACTTTCACAAAAGTTATATTTACTTTTGTTTAAGCAAATTACTTTCATTTAAATAAAATGTTTAATGCCACATTTAACCAACTAGGTAGAATCTTTCCTTTTCGGGATTGATTCATACTTGATCTTGCATGGAAAATGAATTAACCGTTATGGTAATAATCCAAGACCAGAGAGTAAACATTTCATAATCCATTTTTTTGTAAAACTCTTCAATTTAAGGAAGTGATTTAAATTTGAAGTCACCTAGTTTACATAAAGCTTCCATTAAGGGAAAAAATATCTTGTTTTTGTAAAGAAACCAAATTACTTTGTTTTCCTATAAACCTGAACAAAATGGTGTAGCTGAAAGGAAGAATAGAACTCTCATTGAGGCTGCTAGAACAATGCTGAATGGCTTAGTACTCTCTAAGCATTTTTGGACTGAAGCAGCTAGGATTGCCTGTTGCACTCATAATAGATCAATCATTGTCAAAAGACATGATAAGACTCCTTATGAAATATTCAGAGAAATAATTCCTGATATCAGTTACTTTCATGTGTTTGGATGTCATGTGTTTGATCATAATCACAAGGATCATTTAGGAAAATTTGATGCAAAGGCTGTTGATGAATACTTTCTAGGATACTCTTTTGTTTCTAAAGCCTTCAGAGTCTTTAAAACTAGATGAAAACTAGTTAAGGAAATTTATTATGTTACCTTTGATGAGGGTATGGAAGCAATCATGTTCACCAACACTTCAGTAGATGAAATTAGAATTGATGATTCATCTAGATATTCTCTTGATGAATTTCTTCATGAGGATGATCCATATAGATAATATCAAGCAAATTATGATATTTCATACTACAACAATCCTCATAATCGTTCACTGACTGAACTCTTACAAACCATAAATGTCCCTGAGGTGATTACTCTAAATGAGCAACCCAATCCTCAGACTGAGCATGCTAAAGGTCCTACTAACCTAATCAACACTGAAGAGACTCCACAACAAGTAGTTCAAAATGACAAAACAACAGTCAACCTACTAAAGAACCTTGAGGGAACAACATTGAAACCTTGGTACCTATTACTAAACCTTTAGTCCCTAAAGTGACTCAGTCTCAAATCACTCATCATGCATCAACAAGTTCACATTCAGCTCCTTAGGACAGATAGTCAAGAGATCCAACACACTAAACTTGTGAACATCATTGGTGAACCAACTGAAGGCATGCTTACAAGAAGCATGGCTACCCAAATAACAGCTGCCTCAGCTAGTGAATGTCTATTTGCTGACTTTCTCTTTAAGATTGAACCTAAAAATATGTTTGAGGCACTGAAACATCCAGGGTTGGTTGATGCAATACAAGAAGAATTAAATCAGTTATATAGAAACAAAGTTTGGACACTTGTTCCACTCCCTAAAGAAAAAATAGCCATTGGCTCAAAATGGGTGTTTAGGAACAAGAAAGGTAAACTTAGAACTGTTACAAGAAACAAAGAAAGATTGGTAATTCAAGGTTATAGTCAAGAAGAAGGAATTGACTATGATATAATCTTTGCACCAGTTGCAAGGATGGAAGCCATCAAGATCTTCCTTACATTTGCCATCTACATGAATTCCAAAGTCTTTCAGATGGATGTCAAACGTACCTTTCTGAATGGAAACCTTAAGGAAGTAGTTTATGTCAAACAACCTCCTGGTTTTAAGAGCAGTGAATTCCCTGACTATGTTTGTAAGCTTGATAAAGCCCTCTATGGATTGAAACAAGCACCAAGGGTATGGTATGACACTTTATCTACCTTTCTCATTCTGTACAAGTTTGTCAGAGGAAGAATTGACAACACCTTGTTCATTTTCAAAACTAAAGGAGATGTCTTACTTGTCCAAGTGTATGTGGATGACATCATATTTGGCTCAAGAAATTACAAACTTTGTAAACAGTTTAAAAAATCGACGAGAAATAAGTTTGAAATAAGTATGATGGGTGAACTCACTTACTTTCTTGGATTTCAAATCAAGCAGGATGACAAAGGCATATTTATTTGTCAAGAAAAGTACACAAGGGACTTACTGAAGAAGTATGAGATCTCTGATAGTTCTTCAGTAAGATACCTATGGTTCCTCCAATAACCAAGGTCCTAACTGTTGTTAACCAAGTCAATGAGACCTTGTAAAGAGAAGATTGGGTCCCCGTGTAATTAACTGTAAGTCGGCTGAATCCAATTCTAACATGTCTATGTGCAAAGATATCAAGCAATCCAAAAGGATCGACATCTCATTGCTGTGAAATAGAATCTTCAGTTACCTGAGGGTATTCCTACTCTTGGTTGTGTATCCTAAATGTGCTTCAGAGATTTGATCTTAAAAGATTCTCAACTTAGACTATGTTGGATGCAACATGGACAAAAAAAACACCTCAAGTTCCTGTTAATTGCTTGGAGGCAAAATGGTTTGTTGGAGTGCAAAGAAACAGCAGTCAGTGGCTATGTCCTCTTCTAAGGCTGAGTATGTTGCTGTTGATGGGTGTTGTGAAAACATTCTTTAAATGAAATTTCAACTTGGTGACTATGAAATTCGTTACAAGATGGTATCCATCATTTATGACAACACTAGTGCCATTGCTATATCCAACAACCCAGTCCTTCATTCAAGAACCAAACACATTGATATAAGATATCAGTATCATCATGGACCACATCCTAAAAGAAGATATTGAATTACACTTCATCCCCACTAAGTATAAGCTAGTTGATATCTTTCATAAAGCCATGAGAAACAAGACTAAAAGTAAGAATTAGGCTTGTATAAACAATGGATTAATTAGTCTCCCTAATTAATCATGTTCAGTATGAATATTCTCCTTTCCCTGATACTAACTCACTGAAAGAAAATAAATCATAAACCTCATGACATTGAGGAACATATTTAATGAGTAACTAAATGCTCTAAGTCTTTAGTTACTTAATGTTCTAGGTTGGTGACTGAACATATTAAATAAGAAATAAATATTCCTTATCTAATTATCATCCAACAGTCATGGGTCCTACACATCCCACTTAGCATTAAATGCTAACTCTCATAAACAATATCCCTTCCCAAAACGTCCTTTCACTTCCCACCAAATCCATTATCCTCACGTAATGCCTAAAAAAAGTGCACGATAGAGTAATGGCTACACAGTTGCCGTTAAAGGCTGAAGTAGGACTAATGGAAGTGAGTTGTATTTAATGCGGATACCAACCCATTTTCAAAACTATTATCAAATTAATTTTAAGATAAAATCCTTTTACAAATCTCACCTATAAATACCCCTTCAAAACAAGAAGCACACATAAAATTTTCAAAAGTAAATAAACTCTGCAAAATTTCTCTCTCAAACAAGTTTGTGTGTGTTCTTCATTTCCTGTAAGTCTTTTTCATTATTATATCATGTACGCGCCAACGGTCTAAGTTATCCAACTTAGTGACCATCCGTCTTGATATAGTCTAAACGTTTTCTTATCAAGAATGTGCCAGCGATCTAACTAGACCCAACTTAGTGACCATCTGTCTTAATAAAGTATCAAAATACGCGTTAAGGATCGCGGTTGGATTCGACCTTGTGACCATTCATTTTTGATACAGTTGTCATTTCCCTTTTTAAAACCCTAAAAATGGCAACTTCCTAAGCAATAACCTATGCACCTCAGTGTAGTGACATGATTGTTGAGTCTGTCAAATTTCAAAGCAACAACTTTGTGGAAGATTTCAGTTACCCACAAAGTGCCCTAGCCTACAAAAACATTTACAAATATTTAAGAAATTGCTTTCTGGCTAAGGCTTTTTCATAAACACTATCAATGCTATACTGAAACTACCTTAGGGAGTTTTGGTATACTGTTGTGTTTGAAGACCCAAACCCACCAACTGATGACTTTGAGGCTCATCCTCTCAAGGAGTTAATCATAAAGTTTATCATAAAGAATGGTAAGATGCCATTGTCTTTAGACTATTAGACCTTTTGTAAAACCATGGGTCTTGAGTACAATAATGGAAACTATGTTGCACATCCCTCTACTAATAAAGTTAAGTCTGAGCTTGTAAAAATTGCTACTCATGAGGCACTGGTCCAAAAGACCCCAATGCTAAAATCATCCTTTCCAGTGGCTTGGAGGATACTAATGACCTTTTTCATTCAGGTCCACGGTGGGAACCATTCATCTACTAAACATGTTAATTCTAGTCAGCAGCTGATAATCTATAGTCTCCTTACAGGGACTAATATTGACATTAGAGAGATCATTAACAATGATCTTGTAACCAGGCTCATGGCTAAGTCTAGGAAAAAGTATGTCTTTTATCCTAGATTTATCTCATGTGCCCTAGAAAGATTACTAGGTTCTCAATATCCTCAGGACCACTCATTTGGGTCTATTCCCCCATCCCAAGTCAATCAAATTTTTCTAAGAACGCATCTGAAGTCACCTCATTGAATTGATGACCTTTATGAATGATATAATCAATCATGAAAACTCAGTGTCTCTACTTGTAGTATTTGAAAAGACATGGAAGAAAAAGACTCAGACTGTGACTAAACCCAAACCCAAGTCACATGGCCTTGAGATCTCTGGAGCACGTCCTTAGAAGGGAAAAAGGCCAAGACTTCAAAGACCACCCTGATATAGACCACTCTCAATCTGACCAAAGAGAAAGTGCCAACGGAGGCCACTGATACATCATAATCAGTGTCCTTGAGCCAAAGTACTAATCCCAAAGTGTCAAAAATCAAGAAAAGACTCGTTCACTTCTAATATATCATAGAATAGCTCATAGCGTAATATTTAGAAACTTACTAAGCTAACCGAGTCAACATAATTAATCCTCATGTTGACTGGCCCCTATGTAAGTATAAATACCCTTCTCCACACCTTGGAGAGGGTTGGTTGTTCCTTTGGTTCTTTCATAATACCAGTTTCTTTCTCTCTCTAAGTGTGACAACGCTCCTTCACTTTATCTCTCTAGACTTTCTTGGTTTCATTTGTTGAGTGATTTGATACTTCTACAATTGGTATTAATCTCCATGGGGTGATATCGTGAGCTTGTGTGCGTTTATATCTTGTTTAGATCGTTGGTTTTGGTTATTTTCTTGGTTTCGTGTACTACAAAATCAAAACCCATATTTTTGTGTTTAAAAGTGTTAAAGTTTATGTTTTTAAGTAAGATCTAGGCCTAAGATAACTAGTTGTGCAAGAAAAATCAAGGTAAAACGTCAAAAATGGTGAGTTTTAGGTGATTTTTGGTGAAAAAAGTACGTTTTGTTTGCAGTAAGCGAAATATGTTTTGAAGGTAGCGAAACATGTTATGAAGCTAGCGAAATATATTTGTAAGTAAAATGTGTAAGCGAATTAGTATGTTGGCGAAATATGACAGGTTGACCTCAAGCGATTAATGTCATTTCTAGGAAACGAAACTCTGATTAATTTTTCTTAGGTCAATCGAAATATGTCTCAGGCGAAATATGTTTGCAAGCGAAACATGGCATCAAGCAATTTATGTTAGCAAGCGATTTATGACAGGTTAGTAGTTCAAGCGAAATACGTAATTGTGCAAAATGAAACTCGGTCCAATTTTCATATTTCAAGCGAAACATTACATTGTCACAATCCAAGTAAAACATTACAGTTTCATATTTCAAGCGGAACATTACACTGTCATATTCCAAGCAAAATATTACATCAATCTACAAAAGATTTTAATTTTCTACGGTTTGTCTTACTTTGTAAAATCCCGTGAAATACTTAGATTTCTTAGTTTTATTGAAGATTTGTAAAATCCCGTGGAATATCAATCTTTATCACCGACAACAACAACTCTTAACACAATCCTCCTTTATCACTGTTCGATCATTTTTTTAATCATTTCACTTTTCAGTTAGATCAAGATGTCTACTTTAGTAGAACACATCATTGTTGCTGGAGCTGAAAACTATCCTCCAATGCTTGAGAAATCAATGTACAATTCATGGGCAAGTCGTATATGTCTATTCATCAAAGGGAAGAAACATGGTAGGATGATGCTTGATTCAATCGACAATAGTCTATTGGTCTATCCAACTGTTGAAGAAAATGGACAGACTAGACTTAAGAAATACTCAGAACTCACTGAAGCACAACGACTTCAAGATGACTGTGATGTTCAAGCAACAAATATCATTCTTCACGGCCTTCCACCTGATGTGTATGCACTTGTTAATCATCAAGAGGCAGCTAAAGATATTTGGGATAAAGTCAAGCTACTAATGAAAGGCATTGAATTATCATACCAAGAACGTGAATGCAGATTGTATAACTTGTTTGATAAGTTTGCTTTCGTTCAAGGTGAAACATTGTATGAGTATTATTAGAGATTCTCTCAGCTGATCAATGACATGCATACTATTAGGATGACTATGCAGCAAGTTTAAGTCAATACCAAGTTTCTGAATGCTCTTCCACTAAAATGAAGCAAATTTGTCACTGATGTGAAGTTAGCAAAGAGTTTGTATACCACCAACTATGATCAATTGTATGCATACCTCAATCAACATGAACGACATGCTCAGGAAGTATGTGTCATGCGTGAAAGATATCCAGATCTTCTTGCATTGGTAGCTAATTCTTAAACTCTATACAATCCCTCTCAATCTTTACAATATTCAGTTCCTATAATACACCCACCCCCTCAACAATTCACACCAGTTTATGCAGCACCTATTCATCATCAACAACATCATACTCTAGTCAATCCAATACAACAATCCGTTTCTTCACAACCATTTATATCTCTGTCAGTGACACAACAACCTCAAGCTGAATTTCCTCAAATGGACTTTGGTCTCGCTGTTCCTATATTTTAGCAAGGAGAAGATCCGATTGACTGCATTAACAAAGCAATAGTATTCCTATCTGCTGTGGCTTCAAGGTTTCCACCTTCAAACAATGAACCAGAATGTCTTCCAATCCTAGAAATCAGGCTACCATTCAAGATGGAAGAGTCATAGTTCAACAAGTTTAAGGAAGACAAACTCAGAGTTTTACTGGTACTGGAAACAAAGGAATTTCTACACACTCAAGGGGAAATTATGCAGCTGGTCAACCAAGAGTTGTGAAGTGTTATAACTGTCAAAATACCAAGTTTTTGAATGCTCTTCCACCGGAATGGAGCAAGTTTGTCACTGATGTGAAGTTAGCAAAGAGTTTGTATACCACCAACTATGATCAATTGTATGCATACATCAGTCAACATGAAAGACATGCTAACAAAGTACATCTCATGCGTGAAAGATATCTGGATCCTCTTGCAATGGTAGCCAACTCTTAAACTCTTTACAATCCCTTTCAGTCTCCATAACATGCAGTTCCTTTAATGCATCCACCTCCTTAACAATTCACACCAGTTTATGCAGAACCTATTCATCATCATCAACATCATACTCCAGTCAATCCAATACAACAATCAGTTTCTCCTCAACCATTTATATCACCGTCAGTAACACAACAACCTCAAGCTGAATTTCCTTAAATGGACTTTGCTCTTGTTGTTCCTATGTTTCAACAAGGAGAAGATCTGCTTAAATGCATTAACAAAGCAATGGCATTCCTCTCTGCTGTAGCATCACGGTTTCCACCTTCAAACAATGAACTCAGAATGTCTTCCAATCCTAGAAATCAGGCTACCATTCAAGATGGAAGAGTCATAGTTCAACAAGTTTAAGGAAGACAAACTCAGAGTTTTACTGGTACTGGAAACAAAGGAATTTCTACACACTCAAGGGGAAATTATGCAGCTGGTCAACCAAGAGTTGTGAAGTGTTATAACTGTCAAGGTTAAAGGCACATGGTGAGACAGTGTACTCAGCCAAAAAGGACAAGAAATACTCAATGATTTAAGAAAAAGTTGATGTTAGCCGAAGCTTAGGAAGCTGGTCAAATATTGAATGAAGAGCAACTTGCATTCTTAGCAGACCTTAGAATAGAAAAAACTCCAGTTGCTCGGCAGACAATCCTTCAGAATTCAGCCTTCCATACTGAAGATTTGGATGCTTATGAATCAGATTGTGATGATTTATCCTCGGCTAAAAGGGTTCTCATGGCAAATCTTTCAAGCTGTGATTCTGATGTCCTCTCAGAGGTACCATATTCTGATTCTTATCCGAATGATATGCTTAATCAGGATGTGCAAGAGATGATGTATTCTGAACAAACACATATTGTCATTTTTCTAGATAATGAGATACACAGTGATAGTAATATCATTCCTTATTCTCAATATCTGCAAGAGACACAAGATGCGGGTATTCAGGATACTAATTCTTCTACACCAAATGATTTATTAGTTCTATCTTTGGTTAAACAAATGACTGATTAAGTAGCTAATTTAGATAAGGAAAATCAAACAAATAAGATAGTAAATGAATCTTTAACCGCTGAGCTTGAGAGATACAAAGAACGTGTCGCCATTTTTGAACAAATAATTAATGCAGATTCGAATAACAATGCAAAATTAATAGATTCTCAAATGGATGACCTAATTCGGAAGAGAAATGCAAAGTTTGCTGGTTTTCAGCAGGAGATCGATACACTTAAAGAAACTCTTTCTACTCATGTCAAAGAAAAAGAATCTTTATCAAAAACTTTAACTGTTTTCAAAACATAATCTAAAGAAATTAGTCTAAATACATTGACAAAGAAATTATTTTGGAAAAACAAAATAAAGAACTGGAAAATATTATTTGTAAGATGTATCGGTCTACACAAGCAATGCATATGCTCACGAAACCACAAGTTTTTTACGATGACACTCATAACAAGCACTTGGTTATCAAAATCCGTTCCATCTTAAAAAAGCTCGGCGGATTAAACCAACATTATATGATGGTAGTGTTATTGCTAAAGAACATGTTGTGATTTTTGTGATTGATGATGGAGACATTGATTTTGGAAGAAGAGAGTCGATAAAAAATTCTTGATAAACAAAATGATCCAATGTCAATCGAAAAGAAAATTAATATTTCTCCAATTGATTATTCAAAATTGAATAACATAAAAGAAGATTTTGGTAAATTTTTTGTTACTAAAAAAGAATTGTCAGCAGAACAAGCTTTCTGGTTAAAACATTCATCTCTTTCTGAAACACCGGTTAAGTCACATACACATATTAGAATTGAAGCTCCTAGTGAACTTTCTAAGGTAAGTTTAATAAATAAAAGTCTTAAAAAGCTAAAATATCATCTTGCCAGTTTTGACAAGGTAGTGAAAAAGAGACTCACATATGATGCTATAACTGCTGGGTCTTGGGGTTTTGAACATACAAAAGAGTGTTTTGTAACTGAAATAATTCCATTTTTAAAAATTTTAAAAGACACATTTAATGCGTTTGATAAAACTCTTCTAGATGAAATTACTGAAGTTCAAATTGTTTTTAACCAAATGGAAGCTGCTGTTGATCAGTGTTTTGTAGACAAAAACAATTTTGAAATTCAAATCAAACAACTTCGTAATGATAATGATCAACTCTTGAACCAAATCATGTCTCAAGAAATTATGCATATTGCTATGAATTCTATTGATAATGTTGCTGTGAATAAATCATGTATGGATGAATGATGTAAGTGTCTGGAACTTGAGACTAAGCTTTTCAAAAAGAAAGATTTCATTAAAAAAGATGTTTACGATAAACTTGTCAAAATTTATTCAACGTTGGAAAAGCATTGCATTTCTTTGGAACCAGCGACTCAACTTAATCAAGAAATTTTTCAAAATGAAAATTCTGGTGCAAACCAAAATGCTCATAAATTTAATCAATTATTTGAGATAAATGAATTGAAAGCTCAGTCACAAGAAAAGGACACGGTCATAAAGAAGTTGAAGGAGAAGATTAAATCTTTGAGTGGAAAAGCTACTGTGAAAAATGTCAAAAGGGACATAGATGAAATTGAAGCAATAAGCATTGATTTAGAGCATAGTATGGCAAAACTAGTTTCTAAAAATGAAAATTTAAGAAAAGAACGAGAGCATTTGAAATCATTTTACAAAGACCAGTTTGATTCAATTAAAAAGACACGTGTTCGATCTAAAGAACATAGTGACTCTCTAATTGCTCAAATCAATGCAAAGTCTATTGAAAATTGACTTCAATCCTTTAGTATATATAAATATATATAATATAAATATATATAAGGATAATATCAATTATAGAAGAGTGGGTAAGAATTTCGTAAGGCTTTTTTTAAAAGGAAAATTACGTTTACCCAAAGTAAAATCCCAAAAAACCTTCCTGGGTCGTTTCCCGACGAGGTGCGAATTGAAAATTGTGAATAAGTTCGTGATCGAGTATTTGAATGATCAATATATGATTTGGATTCTATTTCTATAATTCAAATGAAAAAACAAGTAAAGGCACGCTAAAAACGAAAGCAATTAAGGCTAAAACACTAAAAACGATAACGGGATTCAAATCATGTTCTTTAAAAACCTAAATCCTACAATTTTAACCCTACAAATGCAAATTTAATTTTTAACAGTCCTAAATGACAAAAGAAAAAAAATTTAAAAAGAATTATATTTTTTGACATTTATTTTGTTTATTATGAATTAAAAATGGTTTTAATCTAAATTAAATATTAAAAATATTAAACTAATTATGAAAAATCTGAAAAAATTAGGAAAAGTACTTTATATTATTAAGAAACTATGAAAAATGAAAGATATAAAGTTTGCTGAACAAATAAGCTGGTAAAAAGCAATTA
>BQNB010139262.1:0-17582 GCA_026074375.1 Tanacetum coccineum
ATCTCTAGTCATTCATCAAGGTGTTGAAGAACAAATTTAAGGAATTCAAAATGATCAATTTGATAATGAACCCCTCCTCCATAATCTTACTCCAGACCCGAGTTTTGAAGAATCATCTTCACAGGGGGTCATTCCATCAAATTTGCATCAGCTCAATCAATCGTTTGATAATCTCAGTAAGTGGTCAAAGGATCACCCATTGGAGAATGTGATTGGCAATCCTTCTCGACCTGTTTCGGCAAGTAGTCAACTACAAACCCATGCCATATGGTGATACTTTGATGCACATAGACATCTGATACCATTTGGCGGAAAACAGTCTGGTTGAGCTCTAATCTCTCAAAGGAAGAATAATGGTGGTAATTCTTCATGTATCCTATGTAAATAATTAAATCTAAAAACACAAAAATATTTTTCATTTTATAAAATTTTATAAAAACAAAATAGAAAAATATAAAACTAGAAAATCAAATACAAAATTATAAAATTTCAAAAATACAAAAATATGTTTTCATGACATGTCTTCTGTATTCGATAATATTTTCGACTTTAGAAATGTCATTTAACAATGACACGGAGTTGTAAATAAAGTTCGAGCAGAAGTTGTAAAGTGTTTTCAAAACATGTCATATGGCTTGCTATTATTTCAGACAGCAACCCGATCTTCATCTTAAAGGCAAGTATATCGACAAAAAGATAACTTTTCCTTACAACGAGAAATTAATTTTTCTCGGGTATGAATTACTTCATATTCATACAAAGGCTTGTGTATACTTTGCTACACAACCCGTGCTTGCTTAAAATAAGTGTACGTGTCAGTGCATTTATTTGTCAAAATAAGAGAAATCTTATTTTAGGAAGAATCAGAAACATAATCAGTGTTCTCAAGAATTTGAAAAAAAAGATTTCAAAAGATAATTTCTATCACTCAAACAACGGCTACAGCTCTTTAAATAGAAAATGGGTCATTGTTTGAGGGGGAGAAAAAGTGCTAATAAATAATATTTTAAAACAATCTTTCAAATCAAGTCACGAAAATTATACGAGAAAAAGTTTTAACTTAACAGATAATAATTTGAGGGGGAGCTAATTTATTTTAGCTCCAAGGGCTAATAAATTATACGAGAAAAAGTGCTAATAAATAATCTTTTAAAACAATCTTTCAAATCAAGTCACGGAAATTATACGAGAAAAAGTTTTAAATTAACGGATAATAATTTGAGGGGGAGCTAATTTATTTTAGCTCCAAGGGCTTAAGTTTTCATAAGTTAATAACTTTAGGTGTTTAAATATAATCTCAAGGTTAGTGGCTTAGGTTTAAAACTACATTCGATCAATATTGCCAACACCTCATAGTATTAAAAGGCTTAGGATTGTTTGGAAATAATTTCGTAGTTTTTAGAAGCCTTGAAGTTGAATATATGTTTTTGATTCAATTAAGGTTTTCCTGACCGGTTAATCACTAAGCTTATTCTCAAAGAAGTAGTAAAATTTGATAAAAGAGGTTCACATAGGTATGATAATTCCTTTAGATAGTCAGTATCCTGCAGGAAGAAATGTGTACATCCGAGACTTAGTTTTCTTTACACGTGTTACCCATTTGGTACTTTGATGAGAATAATTGTCGACATTCGGGACTTAGCTGACTTTGATGTTACAATTTACATCATTCTATTTTGAAGAACTCTCTGTATCTACTCATCAAAGGATTCCGGGTTCGAGGGGAAACTACAAAAGCTTCTATAAGGAGAAAGATGCGACTGACCAAAGATTGCTATTTCGGACAGAGGGACAATATCGATTACCCTCAGGTTTTAGAAAATGATCGGTCACGTCTCTTAACTCATCTTGTATAAATGTAGTGCAACTTCTTAAATATATAGTGTTCAAGTATAATTTTTCAAGAATTTTTCAATACATTCAAAATCTTTCAAAATTGTGTACTCAACACTATATCAGGTTCTCAATAATTGAGGGGGAGCTTAAGACAATGTTCCAACAAAATCATGCTATAATAATCTTCTCCCATGTGTTTTCAAATCTCAAATAGCCATTTTATTCAATTGTGTTCAAAAAAATCATATGGTATGTTTAAAGGGGAGAAAAATGGACTAAAATGTAATTTATGTGATCATATTGGATGCAAGTGCAGCTCATCCCATGTATGTGTTAAATGTTTTTGAGTATCGATGCACATATGCATGTGAGCATTTCTAAAAAAGTAAAAACGATCGAGGTACAAATGTTTTGATATTTATATCACAAGTACCTCGATTAATTTTCAAATGACTTTATTGGCTATTATGGAAATACCAAAAGACCGACCATGTAATTACTTTGATGGAGATATAAGGCGGTTAAGTATAGGTATTAGTCCCACGATCCAGCCAGAACCAGAGGGATCTACCCAGGGATATTCCAATAGTTAGATTAGAAGTCCTTAGGTATGATATGAAAAAAGGAGTAAAGTGAGAAAAGGGAATAATGCGGACTAAAGCTGAGCTAACACTAAAACAAATCCAACAAGGTGCTAGTGATGAAATTTTTGTAAGCATTAAAGGGGTTGAAGAATGAAAAAGAAATGTAAAGATAAAGGGTGAAAACAAAGAAGCCCTCCTTACAATTAGGCAGAAACCGGGTCAACGCATATGCTATCAGAAACACTAAGATGTTGCCTGGTATTAAAGATAGTCATCATGGACCCAGTGATGCAATGCACAACCCTCCCTAGCCAATCAAGGTCTCTCAAAAGACTCTTGTTTCATTTCTCACAGAGATAAATGCATTTCTATCAACTTTCTCACTTTGAGTTAGATGATATTGAAAAGGTGGCAATCAGCTCCAGCCTCCGATTACTAAAACCAAAATTGCACTTATTGAGTCTAGAGCCAACAGAGATCAATATAAATCTCATAGGACACAATTCCAAAATATACATGTTGATTCATACACTGTGAACACATGTGAGATACTAAGAGTCCTACGCATTATCCTTGTGATATTGCTAGAACATCAGAGTGATACCTCATAGTATTCACAGTGACGATGGAAATCCTACCAGTGCCAACATCAAACAAGCACAGTGGCAGGTGACTTGTGCAATTCTACATGAATCAAACTTGTGATAACTGAATATCAATATCGGTTCAGTATATGAATTGACGAATGAATTTGAAAAGATAAAACTATTTGGCATGTTAGAAAACTCTTTACTCATTAACACGTCAACTGATTTTCTTAAATCAATTTTCAATCTTATGTCCATGGGCAGCCTCACAAGGGTATATAGACATAGGAAAGCTAAACACGAATTGACGACTCAATCGGAAAGATAGTAACTTACCGATTCACTCTTACCGTGTTGTCTGCTTTGAGACGCTTCGGTAACGAGAACGGCTAGTGCAGTTGTGAAACCCTGTCAAGGAGATTCTTTTGAATTCTACCTGATCATAGGCAGTATTTATAATGATTAACGGGGAACCGTGGTTATTGCAACCCTATTCGACGAAGTGACAAAGAAACTTTCGTCCATATATGTTCTTATTACTAACCTAAAATTATAGGTTTCCCGATGGTAGCAGTATCTAGTCTATGACGAGTCGAATTCACAGCCACATGCTCATACTCAAAGAAGTAAAGTTTCAAGTATTCAAGAAAGCTCAAGTTACAAAATCTTCCGCTACTCTGATAATCAACATTTTCCTTGAAGACATCAAGTTGTCAAGTCAAAGTCTATTCAAAGAGATTGTTAGCGAGCTTTCAAGATAATACCAAGAATGAGCATGTTGGTCCAAAGGCATAAGAACACAAGAAGGAAAAGTATTACAAGATAATCAAATGATGATGCAAGATATATGATCTCAAGCAGTTCAAAATCAAGTAATAAAGGCTCAAGATCACAATACCATCAAGCATGAAGGAACAAGCTCAAGCATAATGATCAAAGACCACTACATAAAGATGCAAGACAAAAGATCAACTATTAAACAAAAAAAGACTCAAGATCAAAATAAAAAGCTTCAACGATTAATGATCAAGGTCACAAGGAGAGATCTCTATGATCACCCCTTAGGGGGAGATTGTTAGAAATACAAAAAGTGTTGATCATTTATGAGATCTCAACGATCGTCCCTTAAGGGAAGATTGCTAGAAATATAGTTTATAGTGAAGTGACGATCATTATCGATCTCACGAGCCTTTGTAATAGTTAGTCTATAATATATAATAATTAGTAAGCTAATCGGGCTGGCTTATAGAAATTCTAAGGAAAGCTTGGTCCGGCCCATATCTTGTAAGTATATTAACCTTCTCCACACATGGAGAGGGTGTTGGTTGAATACATTTTCTCATTTCTAGTATGTGTTTTTGAGTGTGTTCTCCCATCCCTCTCTCTTTAACATATTTCTTTCCCTCTCTAGAAATACAAGTATTGGTGTGTGTTTGTAATAATCTAGGAACCTACAAACGTAAATTCGGATTAAAGTAAATATGTTGAAAACATGGTCATACTAGGCTTAGAAAGAAGTTTCGGTCTTGGCTAGAGGCATTTGATAAAGTATTTGAGTTGACGTTTTGTTGAAAAATGGGAGGATTCGTTTTTTCTCATCTCTAAATCTAAACCTCATTAGAGTGTTCCTAAATGCTCAAATATCATATATATACCATTATTGAAGTTTCCACATGTGTTGGGTAAGAGGAAAGCCGACAAAAGAAAATCTGTATTCGCAAGTGGCGCGCTGACCACGTGTTGACGTGTGACCAGCGCGCCAGAGGCTAAAATTTGATTTTACGGATTTTGGCTATCATTTTTTATTTTACATTTTGTGAACGTTTATTAGTCATCGTTAAAACATAAAGGAGATCCTAGTCAATGTTGCACCAACATGCTAATCGTAACAGTAATTAAAAACAGGTTGTGTATTGGGATGACATCCCCTTTGTTTGGTTCTTTGCCAACTTAAATCGGTACAATATTGTTTGGTTATTGTTCAGTGTTTCACAACCAATTGATCCTACTCTAGATTTTTTGATTGTATGACGTTTGAAAGCGATACGCGGCCTGGCACGACAAGGCGAACATACCAAGGTTAGGATCGCAGCTATGTCAAGTGTTCCGTACCATTTTAGTATTCGCAAACCTGAGACTCATTTGTTACTGTTGTAGGGATCGAACCTTACTTGGCCTTTCATAATTAGGGTTTGCTTGAAGCATAACATGTTCATTAACCATTTCTTAGCCCAACTTATGTTTTTCGTGCAGAGAGACATTTACCATGAGTGACATATCAGCTGACGTGATAGATGTTTCATACGTAAGTTTGTCGCTATATTTAATTTCATTGGATGTTGTTAGCATTTGTGTATTAAAATTTATAATGCATATGATGCGTGTTGGCAATGCAATCTACAATGTATGCAGCCACATTAGATATCTTTTTTAGACAGGCGATGATGAATTCAAAAAAGTTTGCATACAACACTGACGCGTTATATGTAGGCAGGGCAACATGAATTGCTTGCAACCACAGTTATCGAATCATGTATTATTCATTGCTTACTTACCATAGCCTCGGTCTTATGTGTGTTTATTTCACTATTTTGTATATCATGTTTTACGACACATCATTTACCGGCCATGATAAAAATTTGGTAAATTCAGTGGCATTTCGTGTGTAGGTTGTCGTTGAATCAGTTGTCGCTATTAAGTGAGGTTGAGTTGAGTAAGACAACTGATTTTTACAGAAACCTTCAAGACGACCCAACAGAAAGAAACTCGACAGCAAAAGACAATGTTCATGGGATGTTGTTCGGTGATTTTGCATAATCGACTTCTTTTGTGACCTCAATGTTTTCTCAGAAGTTCTAGGTTAATATGTGCAGCCGATTCTACAGAAACACCCGACAAAATGTTATGAAAAAAATTAGACATCTCGGCATACGCCCCTAATCCGTCTCCGAATACGTATACGTAAATATTTAGTATAAGGATTGGCCAATTATAGTACAGTAAGTATTTTCCATCGGATTTAAGAAACAAACTTTTAACCAAAGTTTTCTCAAAAACCTCCCGGGTCGTTTTCCCTCGACGAGGTGTGAATTAAAAATCGATATTAAGTCCGTGATCGCGTGATTTGAATGGTTTCAAAGATTTTGATTTGTTTTCCTATGTCCTACTAAATGTAAATGACAAGTAAATAAATGCACGAAAGACAAGTAAGCAAGTTCGACAATTAAACACGTAAGCATAAAAAAACGTAAACGGGAATTAAAGAAAACACGACATTTAAGCAAGTACATCAAATTTAAACCCTACAAATGCAAATTTAATTTTTATAAATCCTAAATGACAAAAGAAAATTTTTAGAAAAAGAATTATATTTTTTTGATTTTGATTTTATTTATTATGAATTAAAAACAGATTTAATGAAATAAAATGATTAAAAAAACTAAACTAATTTATAAAAATTCTAAAAAATTACAGAAAGTACTTTGAAGTATAAGGAATATAAGAAAAATATTAAACATGAAAAGTGTTGAACGAATAAGCAGGAAAATAAGCAAATAAGGCAATAAGCAAAAACTAGAAAGTTACTATATTAATAAAGTAGTGCAAGTATTAAACTAAAAGGTTGAGGAGTGTAGAGGTTGTGAGTTCGAGCCTAGCTCACTCACAATTTCCCCTCTTCCCTTTTTTTATTTTTGCAAAAACTCTAAAAAGCAAAGTTATAAAACAGCTAAAAATAAGCAAACTTTGCAAAAGCAACTATTTGTGAAAACCTCTGAATAAGCTAGAAAAGAGCTTTTAACTTGACAGAAATGACTAAAAGATTTTTAGCTTTTTCACAATCCCTAAATGACCTATAAGATTGAACAAGCTTAAAACAAAACTAATTAAGCTACAACCATTTGAACAACAATCTAATAAGCAAATCAGAATAACTTTAAATATAAACAACAAGCCATAAGCTAAAATAAGCACTATAAACACTTAAGCATTAAACAGATTTCAAAATGGATAAACAAGCACCTTTGAGCTTAATTATAAGCTAATAAACAGAACCTTATGAACTAATGACTTATATTACTTGAAAGCTTATCCTAAAAGCTACTTAAAACAACAGTTAAAGATGAGTTTGAAAATCAAATAAGCTAAGAAAAAACTGAATGAAAAAGCTACTTTTAACTGTTTTAACTATGTTTTTGGTTTTTAAAAAAAGATAGAATAATCCTAAGCCTAACCTTAATAAGCTACAAACACCTTATATCTAACCTAACAAACAAGTTTAAGCATGAATTAAACTAAAAATACAAACAATAAGCTAAAAAATCTCAAATAAGTTTTTTGGTACAAAACTGTTTTGTAAAACAGTCAATAAGGCAACTTTGAGCTTATTTTTAGATAAGCTAAAAGATCCTTATGACTTTATTTTTACTACTGATGCAGTTGACACTTTTTATTACCAAAACTTAAAACAAACAATGCAGGCTTAAAAGACTTGTTTCTATGATAGCTAAACACTAAAACAAATATAAAATTACCAACAATAGCAACAGGAACTGATCAAAGAACAAAGAGCTTATGAAAATGAGCTTAAGACCTCATATTCAAACTAATCAACATTTAATCTTGATAAAAGTTAATCTAACCTTACAAAAGCCTTCAAAACTAATCTTTAATTGATATATAAGTTATCAATACCAACCAAGGTGGCTAGAAACACTACCAGTACTAACTTGAGGTTAGTACTGGTTTTGATCCAAACACCCCTTTAAGCCTTTATCTTCAAATTTAAACCTTCTAATCATTAATTCAATCCATAAAACCTTAAGACCATATATTAAACAACTTATAATGATCTTAATGAGCAATTTTAATCACATAATTAAGAAAAAACAATAAGCTATCTAATAATGCTATAATATTTGGATTTTTAACTGTTTTATAACTAACACTTGTAAACTAAAATTTAAACTAAAATTTAAACTAACAAATGAGCAACAAACAACTATAATAGCAGATATAAGCTAATCTAAACAATATTAAGCATTCAATAAGCAGTAAATAAGCAAATGTAGAAAATTAAGCATAAATTGTAAAAGAGATTGTACCTTAATCCTTTGCTAAACTTGATTTAAAATTCTAAAATGAGCTAATCTACATAGCTCTGGCTTGTTATAATCTAAGCCAGTAAAGTCCAAATAAGCTCCTTCCAAGGCTAGCTTTCTCTACATTATTACTAAGCAATCCAAATCACCATATGAATCTTGAGTGAATTTTCTAGTTTATGAGTAAGAGTAAAAAGGACTAAGTAGTAGCTTAAAACAGTATGAAAGAGCTTTTAGCTTAAGAAACCATTGATTGAATACATAATTTGTAAAACAGAATAGCTTAAAACAGGATTAAAGTAAACTTGAATTTCATTAATAAAATAGAATTACATTGCCTGAAACTGAAAGTACAGTGTTTAAAAAAAATAGAAATAACTGTAAACAAGCTGAAAAATAAGCTATACTACCTAATATACTCCTATTCTACTCCTACTCCTAGATGCCTTAAGCTCTGTGATCTCCTCTTCTATTTATAGGGAAGAGAGGAGTCTTCCAGACCTTGAGACGCTTCCTCATCTTTAATCATGACCATCCAATCATAACCAACTCTTGATCAATCAATTTGAGCCCTTGATTTGCCCTCCACGTCAAATCCACCAATAGTATGACTCTGGATCGCCAGCGTGGCATAAGTACATGTCAGAGCTTGTTAGGGCTGTCCTTCAAGAAGCACGAGGAAGTGGAGTGGGGAATTGGGGTTTATACCTGGTTTAGTTGATGCAGGGTGAATGTAGGGAAAGGAATATACTGTAATGTAGGCGGGTTTAATCGTTTGACTTTATATTATTGACTCGAATTAAATAAGTGAGAATGGGAAATAGCATTAATGGACTTGGACTCATTTATATGAATTGATTTTGGGCCGTTTGATATATGGGTTTGATTTAATGGATTTGGGCCAGGATGGGATTAAAGGGTTAATGGTTTTGTAACTTAAAAGGCTTATAAGGTTGATAGTATAAGAGATATTGGGCTGACCCGGCCTAATAAAATGGGAACGGGTTGGCCCATTAAACTCAAATACGCCTTCGGCTTTAGTTTTTTGTGCTCCTTTCATTCCCGTGCTTGTGTTTGTCTGTTTTTGCTTCAATTTTGTCCTTTTTGATAAATATCCGTACCTGCAAGACACAAATAACAAAAAAACAAACCTTACAAGGCATTCTCTATCATGTTTTTGGTTTTTTTTGGTTCTTTTTAGCGTTTTTTAATAGGGTTTAAAAGGTATGTGTAAAATAGCACATACCAAATTCCCCCATACTATGGTATTGCCGTGTCCTCACGCAATATTATAAATAACACTTTAGAAAACTAAGAATCTTAATCCCCCTTGATTAATTACCTCGAAAAGTAGCTAAGTATTCATCTTAAAGGATTAAAGAAACATTAGTTCTGAAAAGCCCATTTTTTCCATTTTCAATATTTTTCCATTTTTATGCTTTTTCATGAATTTCATACTTCAACACTCTAATATGTGTTCTATTCATTATACTTGATAATACTTAGGATCATGGAACAAGCAATATAAATTCCGTCCCCAACTTTCACTTTTCCATACTAAGCTTAAAAACAAGATCATTGTCAAATACAAGTCATGATACTAACACTACTCATAAATACTAATTGTGTATTACTTTTCCTCCTTATTTCCTAATTTTGTATCTTAAGATTTTATTTAAGTCATATACCCGAAGGCTCTTTAAGACTTGTTTCGATATTTATTAAAACATCCGAGAAAAATAAAGCGGGACGTTAAAGATACAAATTAGCTTCCACCCTTATCATTGAAAACCGATGATGTGAACGAAATTTTGGTTTTGTTGCTTTTGCCTTAGTTCATGTCATATACCCTAAGGATCTTTAAGACATAAATCAAGTAATATTATTTACACCATATACCCTTAGGCTTTTAGGTGAAAATAATAAGCACACTTTTTCCATATCAACTAATTTTATAAGTACCATTTACCCTAAGCTCTTTAAAGGTAAAATATTTCATGATTAGTAGTATTTTGCCATTATACCCGTATGCTCTTTAAGGCAAAGTAATAAAATGATTAAACTCTACTCATGCCATATTCCTACTAAGGCTCTTTAAGGTATAAGTAAAGCATAAACCATATGATGCATATAATAAGCCAATTCGACATTCGACCTTCTAAAATACATGGAAAGGTTACTAAAAATTAATTGAAACGGACAACCTTATTTAATTAAAATTTATGCATATAAGTGAGAAGGATAATGGTGAGAAAAAGCACAACATTAAATACTTATGAGCTGAAAGAAACCAAACTATTCCAGTTTAGTATCTTGACTTATAATTAACACTATTCATTTCTCGTTTCTTCGCAACTTTTAAAATCTTCCTTAAGAAAGAACTCGCGATGGCTTCGCCTAGACAAAAATTAAGATCGGCACTTTAACAAGTCACATAGACTGGCAACAATCTTAACTCTAATAAATTGAGTTCGGCATAATGGATAAGCCTACATAAAACTAGCAACAAACTCGATTTAAATATGTTAAGGAACAAGGTAAGGTATTAAACGGTTGGATCAAATTTATTTCTTGTTCTCACCTTTATTTATGTCCCAACACTTATTTCTCATCACTTTATTCAAATTTTTACCTTTTTAGGCACAAAAATTTAAATTTTTTGCTGTTTTTCAAAATAATATCACATATTTTTGGTGCGAAAAAACGGGTTATGTGAGGAGAACAACGTTGCAGGTATAATACATATCGTAGACTCCCCCATACTTATAACTACACATTGTTCCTCAATTGTGAGATAGATGCCCCCATACTAATTTTAATGCATAATCTTGATATAAAGGGGGTCTCTACGCAAATCTAAAGCCGTTTATTAAGTATGCTAATAGATAAATGTTAGTCGATAAGATTTGGATATTAGATTCCCTAAATGAAGCTGGGGATATGAAGCTCGAATGTATGAATGGACAAAACCATGAGCATGAGAGTCTTCAAAATCCGGGACATCCTGGACAATACAACACTAACCACAAAACACGAAACACGAGAAAGAGGCGGAAAGACCCCTCCATTAATTGTTAGGAAAATAGTTAAAGAAGATTAGAAACGCTTGTTTTTTGTTCAACCGGAGTCCGGAGATTGACTTGACCAGATATTAGTGTCTATGGGAAGCAAAATGAAGAAGAAAATATCATTCGAGCTTTACTTAATGTTGGTTAACATTAAAGCACATGAAAGTTCTCATCCGATGAGATGCACGGCTCTAAGTGGTGATGACCGGGGTCAAAAATGTGTTGTCTTCACTCCCCCGGTGGGAGAGGAAGTAAGGTGAATCTTGGGTAGGTGAGAAATGGGAGAAAAGTTCGAATGACAAATGTGAAGGAATCGTCATCTTTAACATTTTGAGAAACATTAATCTCACCTCCCCCTGGGTCAAAACATTCATCTTCGTGAAGCTCATCAAAATGGTTAATCACGGCCGCATCGGGCTCAATGTCGAAGGTAAAACGCTCATACTCGGGAATAGGATCATCGTTAAGTAAGTCGTCAAGAAAAATAATATCCTCTTCTAAGCCTAAATCACTCTTAATACCCGGTGGTATCGAGTCTTCCGGAACAAGAAATGTATCAACCTCCTCTATAAGAAAGTCACTATCCACAACGGGAATAGGAGAAGAAGAGGGATATTTAAACATAAAAGGACTAGAAGGAGTAAGATTCAATGCTTCGATCTTATCAATAAGAAGATTGACATTTAATAATTTCTCACGAAGAATTTCGTCCTCGATTTGAAGAATATCAATATCAATCGATCCTTCTTCTTCATCAAAACCATCTTCATCAATTCCCGGTAAGATTGGATCAATAAGATTTAGTTCACCGGTGAACTCCTCGGGAAGAAAATCAATCTTAGGAGATGTGATCGAAATATCTCGACTAAGCAAAGAGTCAATAAGTCCTAATTCGGCATCAGAGTGATCACAAAATGGCACATCACAAATATCGTCAGAAATACCCTTGGACTCACTTAGGATTGGAACAAGGTCCTCAACACTAGACTTTATTACTTTGTCCAATTCCGTTTTCGAAATAGTGCTAAGATGCTCGTCCCCAATACTTAGAGAGTTATCGGGCTCCTCGGTTGATAAGTCGGGTGTGATTGCTTTAGTCGATCTATATAAAATAGTATACTCATCATCATCAACCATAGGAAAATTCGAATTTAGAAGAAAACTTTGAGCTGCCTGCTCCTCCTGCTCTTTCTGAACTGCTAGATTAGCCTCTTGCTCATTTTCAATACACTTTTCTTCACGTTGTTTCAAACTTTCAACAATAGTTCGCGAATCTTTAAAAAGTTGAAGTAGCAATTCCGGCAAACACCATGGCTTAATTTGCTTTTCGTCCCAATCTTGAATTAATTTGAGAATTCTTTCCTTAGCCAACAATACTCTTATACTCATTTCTTCATAAGGAAAAATATTGCTATTAAAAAGGATTCGATTATTTTTAATTAGCCTTGCCATATCTAGCAACATATCCTTATTCGATCTCTGAGGAAGTTGATGAGTGACGGAAAATTGCGAGGGTTGATATTGGTCAAAACCGAAATAAATCGGATCATAACAAAAATTAGGATCATAATTTTGGTTCATCGGTTGACATTGAAAATTTTCATGAGGAACCCCGCAATTTTTACTACAAGGAAATTATTGTGGCTGACTCGAAGAATAATGTAGAGGTTGGTTAAATCCAAAGTCTTGATTGTAACTGGGACCCTGATCAAAGACGGGTGTGTTCCCTGTTTGACAATCGAAACCCGGATGAGAGTTCCCTCTACAAAATTCACACGAGTATGTCTCGTATTGGTGTTGTGGAGGTTGGTTGAAGAAGTTCGGTGTTTCATTATAAGAATAAGGATTTGGGTCATAGACAAACTCATTTCCGGATCCTACACTGCTACAGCTCGGATAGTTTCCACCTTTAAACGGACCTCCACAACATGAGCAACCAAAATGGTTATACGAAGACATGTCGAGGAATTAAACGGATAAGAGGATAAAGAAGATAAGAATTAAATGTAATAAGAGGATAAAGAAGAATATTTTTAGATTTTTAAAATAATACATAAGAAAAAGAAATAATAAAAATAAGAAAGTAAAATATTTTTGGATTTTTATGGTTTTATAATAAAAAGAAAATATTCACAAACAATAACTTCACGAGGAAGGGTCTTCAAAACACTAATCTTCGAACGAAACACGATAATCGTAACACACTTCCCAAGCAACGGCGCCAAAAATTGATTCATCCGAATACGTATACGTAATATATAGTATAAGGATAAGTCAATAATAGTATAGTATAGTATTTTCCGTCGGGTTCTAGAAACAAACTTTTAACCAAAGTTGTCTCAAAAGCCTCATGGGTCGTTATTCCTCGGCGAAGCGTGAATTGAAAATCGGTTAAGTTCGTGATCGCGTGAATTGAATGATTTCGAGATTTGAAATTTGATTTCTTTTATTAATGAAAACGTTAATAAAAACAAAGGTAAACATTAAAGCATCTAAAAAACTAAGAATTAAAGCACGAAAAACGTTAACGGAAAATTAAAAACGCGACATTTAAGCACCTATGATAAATTTAATCCCTATGAATGCAAATTTATTTTTTATAAATCCTAAATGACAAAAGAAATTTTTTAGAAAAAGAATTATATTTTTTTAATTTTTATTTTATTTATTATGAATTAAAAACAGATTTAATGAAATAAAATGATTAAAAATACTAAACTAATTTATAAAAATTCTGAAAAATTACATAAATTACTTTGAAGTATAAGGATTATAAAAAAATATTAAACATGAAAAGTGCTGAACGAATAAGCAGGAGAATAAGCAAATAAGGCAATAAGCAAACACTGGAAAGTTACTATATTAATAAAGTAGTGCAAGTATTAAACTGAAAAGACCCTAGGGTAGTGGGTGTTTGAGTGTGGTGTTGAGGCGTTGGGTATGGAAGGGGAAGGTCATGGGTTCGACCCCCATGACTTCTTTTTTGAATTTTTTTATTTTTCAAAACTTTTTAAAAAATCTTATAAAACAGCTGAAAACTAGCAAATTTTGTAAAAGCAACTTTTTATGAAATCCACTAAATAAGCTAGAAATCAGCTTAACAATCACACAAATGCATCTTATGCATTATTTGCTTTTTACACAAACTTAAAGGATTCTTTAAGCTAAAAATTAAACTAAAGCTTAAGCTGAATAAGCTTCAACTATTCTACAACTAACCTAAAGAGCAAGACTGATCAAGAATTAAGCAAAAAGAATAAGCCTTAAGTTGAAAAATCCAATTAAGCACTTTTACTTAAAACTGCAAACCAAACAGATAAACAGGCTACTTTGAGCTTAATTTTAAGCGGGAGATCCGTAAGGCAATCTTGATAGTGCCTTATGGCTTTTTTGACTTGAAAAATCCATATAACTGTCTTTTTAATGTGTTTTTATTATTGACGGTCTTCTTGTTGCATTTTGCATGGGTGTTTGGCGTTATGTTGCTTTGTCTTTTTGCGTGTGGGTAAAAGCATTTTGAAATCTAAATAAGCAAAGAAAAATCTATTTGAAAAAGTTGTTTATTCATTTTATTCTATTTTTGGTTTTTATGAAAAGATAAGTACTAAAATACAGGCTTAAAAATAGATGACTAAATAAGCTAATTTCCCTAAATTAAATCCTAACAGATCTAACTTAACCTATAAGCTAATTGTGCACTAAGTTTCAAAACCTAACTCTAACTAGCTTATTTTTCACCTAAAAAGAATGACTAAAAACTATTTTTACTACTCATGCAGTTGACACTTTTTATTACCAAAACTTAAAACAAACAATGCAAGCTTAAAAGACTTGTTTCTATGATATCTAAACACTAAAACAAATATGAAATTACCAACAATAGCAACAAGAACTGATCAAAGAACAAAGAGCTTATGAAACTGAGCTTAAGACCTCATATTCAAACTAATCAACACACAATTTTGATAAAAGTTAATCTAACCTTACAAAAGCCTTCAAAACTAATCTATAATTGATGTATAAGTTATCAGTACCAACCAAGGTGGCTAGAAACACTACCAGTACTAACTTGAGGTTAGTACTGGTTTTGATCCAAACACCCCTTTAAGCCTTTATCTTTAAATTTAAACCTTCTAATCATTAATTCAATCCATAAAACCTTAAGACCGGATATTAAACAACTTATAATGATCTTAATGAGAAATTTTAATCACATAATTAAGCCAAAACAATAAGCTATCTAATAATGCTATAATATTTAGATTTTTAACTATTTTATAACTAACACTTGTAAACTGAAATTTAAACTAACAAATGAGCAACAAGCAACTATAATAAGAAGATATAAGCTAATCTAAATAGTATTAAGCATTCAATAAGCAGTAAATAAGCAAATGTAGAAAATTAAGCATAAAATGTAAAAGAAATTGTACCTTAATCCTTTGCTCTAAACAAGGATTGAAATGCTCAAATGAGCTAATCTACAAGCTCTAGCTTGTTATAATCAAGCCAGTAAAGACCAATAAGCTCTTCCCAGGCTAGCTTATCATCCTTATTATTAAGCAATCCAAATCAGCATATGAATCTTGAGTGAATTTTCTAGTTTATGAGTAAGAGTAAAAAGGACTAAGTAGTAGCTTAAAACAGTATAAAAGAACTTTTAGCTTAAGAAACCATTGATTGAATGCATAATTTGTAAAACAGAATAGCTTAAAACAGGATTAAAGTAAACTTGAATTTCATTAATAAAAGAGAATTACATTGCATGAAATTGAAAGTACAGTATTAAAAAAACAAAAAAAACTATAATCAAGCTGAAAAATAAGCTATACTACGTAATCTACTCCTACTCCTAGATGCCTTAAGCTGTATGATCTCCTCTTCTATTTATTGGGAAGAGAGGAGTCTTCTAGACCTTGAGACGCTCCCTCATCTTTAATCACGATTATCCAATCATAACCAACTCTTGATCAATCAATTTGAGCCCTTGATTTGCCCTCCACGTAAAATCCACCAATAGTATGACTCTGGATCGCCACCGTGGCATAATACATGTCAGAGCTTGTCAGGGCTGTCCTTCTAGAAGCACGAGGAGTGTGAGTGTGGATTAGGGTTTTTACCCTGGTTTAATTGATGCAGGGTGAATTGGGGGAAAGGGATGTACAACAAAGTATGGCGGGTTTAATCGTTTGACTTTATATTATTGACCCGAGTTAAATAAGTGAGAATGGGAAATAGCATTAATGGACTTGGACTCATTTATATGAATTGATTTTGGGCCGTTTGATATGGGTTTGATTTAATAGATTTGGGCCAGGATGGGATTAAAGGGTTAATGGTTTTGTAACTTAAGAAGGCTTATAAGGTTGATAGTATAAGAGCTATTGGGCTGACCCGGCCTAATAAAATGGGAACGGGTTGGCCCATTAAACTCAAATACGTATTCGGCTTCAGTTTTTCGTGCTCCTTTCATTCCCGTGCTCGCGTTTGTCCGTTTTTGCTTCAATTTTGTCCTTTTTGATAAATATCCGTACCTGCAAGACACAAATCACAAAATAAACGTATACAATGCATTTCTATCATGTTTTTGGTCATTTTTGGTCTTTTTAGCCCGTTTAATAAAGTAAAAGGTATGTGTAAAATAGCACATTCCAGTTATCAAAATTTAAAGCCTTAAAAGAATTACTAAGGGAAAAGGTATCGTTACCTGATGTTGCAACATTCATCTTACTTGTCTTCTTTTAAAGTTACCTGATTTCGAGACATTTTTCTTACAAAAAGAATGAGTTGTCTTAGAACTCATCGCTTCATTTGGTTAATTTACTTTAGGGTGATATTGGGTTTTTGGTTTCATCGAGATTGGTTTAAATTGTTTGGTTCCTTCATTAATACCACCAGACTTCTTCTTTTTCACTTCAATAAAAACTTCATCATCATCCCCGAATGATCCACCCATGACTTTATCCACCTTATTCACCACTCGTTTAGGAGCTTTTGGATAGTTATTCACGCACTACAACGAGGAGGTTTCCACTCATATTCAACACGAATGGTTTCTTTCGTATATCCAGGTCCATCAAGGTTTGGAACAGCCATAACCAGATTCTCGCTAAAACCATTACAAGCGTTAATTTCAATCAAAATTCTTGCGTAATTGTTCCTACCCCATGTTTTGAAACACATGGAATTCTTATACGATTTTAGCATCATTGGGTTATCGATTTTCATTGCAATCAAGCTTAATCCATTTGGTGTATAAGCAACCAAGGGACATCATGGAATTTCACCCACACGGGAACACAAGAAAAATCTTCTTTAAGAAGGCTCACGAAGGTAGACCATTTATTTAGGAATATAGGAACTCCATGGATCATCCATGGGCCATCTCTAAGCATCGAATCAACATCG
>BQNB010139263.1:0-17582 GCA_026074375.1 Tanacetum coccineum
TGATCAATTTCAGCATGGAGTGAATTGTCTACACATTCATGTTTTAACAACACACTTAATTCAACTTAATGCTTGAGAGAGACATACAAAAGTTGATCTTTCAAAAAATCATAGTTCTCTTTAAAATCGTTCAAGACATAAAACACCCGAATCTCAAACTCAAAACATACCCAAATGAAAATTCACTAAAATCAATTTAACAAAACACATTAAAATCAATATATCCCTTTTAAACATACATAGATTCAAAAATCATAAAATTCACACAAACATAACAACTTCTACCTTGTCATCTTCATCACTGTCTTATATTATTCAATATATAGCTTCATCATCTTCCTAAAAGAAAATATACCCACCCACATATTTGCAAAACACTTATAAATTCAAACCCACCAACACCTAAACATGAAACCACCACCACGAAACCACCACAAGCAGATTTTTGGATAGATCTGGTCGGCGGGGGTTGTGATGGTCGGCGGGCAAGGGTGTTTAAGGTGATGGTTTAGTGGTTGGGTGGTGTTTGTGGGTCAGTGGTGGTGGTTTTGTGATGATTTTATTGCAAGGGGTGTTTGTGGTGATGGGTTGGTTTGGTGGGTCAGTGGCAGCGGCTTGGTGTTGATATCGTGGTTTTGTGGTGTAACCCTTGCTGATTTTCCAGTTCATAATGTTTTCAGTAATCCGTTTATTATCTATTTAATCGTTAGTGTTATTATTCTCTTTAATTATCTCATTTTAGATGATTATGTTTATACTTGATCAAATTCTGGGAGGTTTTCCCGCAAACGGCTTAAAATCTCAAGCAACGCGTCCCGACACGTCCGTTAATGACCCATACTAAATTTAAAGCAATTTAACTTATTTACCCATAGTGTAAATAGTCAAAGTTCATATAAAAACAATTTTACATTCATTAAAATATTAGAAACTTCAGGTCACATTTTAAATCACAAGTTTAAGTCATTTAGTAACCCGACAAGAGCCAAAGCGCACCTAGGATCCCTCCTAGAGTGCTTAGCCGGTCCGAGCCCTACAAGGGAGCAAGAAGGCACCATTTTAGCACATATGTCCCAACCTAGTACCAACCTTGTCTTATATGATTTCAAAAAACACATTTCCTAATCATTTTTCTCACACATCATAGGTTTGGTTTCTCTTTTCCTTCTCGCTTGTTGCGTCCGATTTACACACACACAAACACCATAACTTTTATTTTTCATCAAGAAACCTGAAGGATTAAACACTCCCGGGTAGTTTCTAGTAGGCGTGGTATCATTAAAACAACGTTTGGGTAGTCAGTTTAGTGCTTAATCTCATTTTCAAAACCCTCTTTGTAAGTCATCTATTTCTCAAATACTCTTGTATTTTTAGTAGTGTTATGATGCATAGATAATAGTTGTACGGGTTGTTTTCTAAAAATCAAAAGCTAAAAGTTTTGAAATAAATATTTAGGGATGTTTGTTTGGTTTGAATGTGGGCAAAAAGGGACAAGGAAAGACCATTTTATTATTTTGGACGTGATGGTTGAATAGCATTTATATACTATATAGCTTAATACTTATCTAGCTTATTTAAAAGATTTGAATAGCTTATTTTAGGAGCTTATTTCTCACGACATGAAAAAGGAAAACCAAGGGAGTACTTTTAGTCATTTACCTCGTTCGCCATATTTTGTAGCTTATTGTTATAGCTTATGTAGTTAACTAAAAGTACTTATAGCTTATTTACTTATTTTTAGCTTATTTATCGCTTATTTATTTTCGGCTTAAAAAGGAAACAAAGGAAAAGCAATTTTGGTTATTACCTATTCTTGTCACATTTTTATAGCTTATTATGATAGCTTATTTTGAGAACTAGAACACCTAATAACTTATTTGCTTATTTAATAAGCTTTATGTTTGTTTTTGGGCTAATAAAACCCACGACCCAATAAGGCCCAATAAGCCACGGCTTATTGTGGACCTTATTGTGGTCCGACTTATTTTCATGGCTTTTGGTTATAGCTTATTTTGATATTTAAGTACTCGTGTAGCTTAACGGCTTAATAATAAGCTACAGATAGCTTATTATGGGCTTAAAGGGCCACGACCCAATAAGCTAAGCCCAAACCATAGCTTAGTCTTGGTCTGTGAGTCTTGGCTTCTTTTGTGGACTTTTCCTTGGACTTATCTTCTTAAATGGGCTTGATAACGGGCCTAATAACAATATTTTGGACTACTAATGGGCCTCAAGGCCCAATAAGCTAAAACTAGACATTTTGAAAACTAAAAGCGGACTCTTAGTAACGATTTATACTTATATTTATATTTGGATAGTCAAATAGTCATTTGAAGGAAGTGCGTTTTGATAAATGACGTGAAAATGTGGATTTTGGTCGTTTTGTCGGAATAGATTTATTTAAAGGAAAATGTTTGAAAAATAAAGTTTAAAAACCTTAGAAACATCTTATAAACGAACGGGTCATGCTTTTCATAAAAATATTATACTTCTAATATTTTACTAAAGACATAATTTCTTAGAAATCCAACAAAAGGATGAAATAAATAAAATATTATTATTTTAATAAACCGACTAAAAGACGAAAATATATTTATAATTTTATAAATTATAAAACTTCTATTCATGATTTAACGTAACTAAAACGTGTCGCTTTTCATAATTAATACAATTAAACTAGACAACTTAAGACTACCGGAACATATTTATTAATAACTATTATCTAAGTTTAGATATTTTTTTCGTCTAATTTCCTAAATACTATAAGTGTATATTAACAAACATACATACTTTGACATATTTTCATCGAGTCTAAGTCGCCAACCATTACGCAACCAATAATTTTAAAAGTAACCGTACAACGTACATTTTGACTCCTATGCATCAACCTTAAACATACGTTTAAGAAACATAAGTCTAAAATTAGACTTTAACTGGATTGGCTCGAGTTTGGACGCCATTGCACACAATTGTTTGATCATATCCTCAGCTACTTATCACTTTGCTTAAAGGTGAGTTCCCGTATCCCCACTTTTAAACTCTTTTCCGTTGGCGGAAAATGATACTCAAAAGTTATTTCAACTGTTTTTAATACTGTGCAAAATCTTTTATTTCTTTTTGGACAATGCTATGTGCCTATGGTTGCTTATGTGAATGTTATGCGAATACTATGTGAATGCTATGCGAATACTATGGGATCTATCTATGCGAAGTTCCAATGTGAATTTCTGCCCCACACTATTTAGCCGACTGTGTAGCTCTAGCTAGTAGGCAATAGGTCCGGAGAACTATAAGCGCGTTGATTTGGGTTGGGATACCCTGGTATGATATGTTGATGTGTTGATGATTTAAATACTATTATATGCATTTTGCTTTCATATTGCACAACTGTCCACCCTTACTTACTAACACATCAAATGAGTTTACTTCTAAACCTACGAGCTCACCAACGTAATGTTGACATTTTCTAGCATCATTTTCAGATGAAGCGAATGCTCGTTAAACTCAAGATAGAATGCCTTAGTGGCCTAAGCTATCCCGCCAAGGATCATTGTTGAAGGATTACATTTGAGACTTGTTTTCGTATGGATGTCCTTAGATTATTCTAGACTTATTTTGCCCCTTTAATGGGAGTCGGATTGTAATAAATTCGAAACCATGTGTTGTGTTCATCGACTATTTTGACACAAGTTTTCATACTTGTCGTCGTAGGATGTTGTGACACTTATGATATGCATTTTTAGATTTTTTTATTTTGTATCATGTGTTATGACGATTCATTCTCCGTCACGCCTCGTGATTCCGTCATTGTCGGGGTGTGACATGTGGTGATTTTGTAGCAGGGGTGTTTGTGATGGTTTGGTGGTGATATCGTGGTGGTTTGGTGGTTCAATAGTGGTGATTTGGTGGTGGTGTCATGGTGGCAGGGGGTGATGTTGTGATGGTTTGGTGTTTGTTGGATATTGGTGATGCTTATGGTGTTTTTTTAGGTGAAGAAGATATAGATAGTGATAGAAGTATAGAGAGATAATTGATAGAGGGTGTTTGGGTTGAATGTTGATTGAAAAAAAGGGTGATTACTTATTTATTTGTTTTCTTTTTTTTTCCTTTTTGTGTACTAGTTTTTTTATGTAACAATACATTTTAAACTATTGGACCAAAACCGTTAAACCCGGTAAACCATAAGGACAAAAAATGTAGTTAACTCATATTTTTATAACCAAACTGTACAATTTAATAATTTTCAAATATAGTACTTTTTTCTTTCTTTTTGCAAAATAAAGAATGCTATAGTTAGCTAGTCTTTTCAATTAAAACTGAAACAAGGTCGGTTTTCGCTTTGTCCAGTGCACCTGACAAATTTTCCGGCTTCCTTCCACCCGCCTGAGCAAAATTTGGGCGGCCACCACCACCTCCTCCACACATTTTAGCTATTGGTCCTATGAACTTGCCGGCTTGGATTCCCATACTAACTACTGAAGGACTAAATGCAGCAACCAAACTCACTTTGTCTTCACCTGGGCACGAGCCTAGAATTATTGCTGCGGGATCTTGTAAAGCATCAACAAGATGCTCAGCAGCACTTTTGAGTGAATCCGCATCCGTATCGTCCATAAATTCAACCAGTACCCTGTACAAGAAAGGATTTGAAACATAAGAGAAATCATATACGTATATAAATTATGTCTACCATTCATATATATGTCACATACCATATGGTCCTGAGAACTTTCTATGAACTTAACTGTATAGTTGACATTTGGGGCCAAACATGATCATTTTCTTATCATAAAACTAAAGATACTATTTTTAGAACATGTGTATGCTATATGTGTTTTGCGTAAACCATATTTAGTTCTAAGAAATTTCTGCATAGCTCAAAACTTGTACTAGTCCCGAAGATAAAAGTTAAGTCTGTTTGACCTCAACAGTCAAACTTCATAAGCAAAGAGACTAAGATAAAAACCTGATTTGTGTTGAAGTTCCAACAAGAAAAGCGTTGTTCGCAATTACTGATGCTTTAAAAACCGCTGTTTTTGCACGGGCGACCGAAACTTCGTTTTTGGCCATTCTTAGTTCTTCCATAATTCCCGCAACCCTCGTCGGCACATCTTCTGCTTTTACCTATACAACAAAAGTTGAATTAATATATATTTTAAAAAATGTTAATGTATTTTACACGATTTAGCATGTTAACTTACTTTAAGTGTTGAGCAAAGCTGCTTCATGTAGTTATCTCGTTCACTAACATATTCAATATAAGCATCACCTGCAACAGCCTCTATACGTCTTACACCTGACGAGATTCCTTGCTCTGAAATTATTTTAAAACCACGAATCTCGGAAGTATTATTAACATGTGTGCCACCACAGAGTTCCATTGATACACCCGGAACATTTACAACACGTACCTAATTCATCAACAGTTTCAAAAAACATAAAATTAAAAATTGAAAAGTATAGAAAATAATAATAGTAGGAAAAGGGACACACAGATGGTCCATGTGATATCTACCATAATATAGTTATGTTTTTTTTTGTTACACGCCTATGTTAGAAACTTGTAACATGTACGGTTTATCAATGTCCATTTAAATTAACCATGTCCGTTGACTTTTTGAAAATGACTTTACCCTTTTCGAAGTCACGCTTAGTAAGTGAGGTTTAGATTTGATTTCGTTTACGACTATTTTATCTTTCCTAAACCTAATTTGAACTAATACAGTTCAAACTAAAATAAAAATTACCTATAGGGACAATATTAGAAATTAATTACAAACCTCAAGAACTAACAACGCAACTCTGAAAAGGTAAAATACACATTTTCTAAAAGTTAATGGATTCGGGATAACTCTACCGAATCACAAACCATCTGCATTACCAAATTTCAAATGCAGGAACTGTAATATAAAAGTTTTAGGACCCTAAACCATATTTAGATGTGTTATTTACCGTAAAAGTGTAAAGAAGTTTGAAATACCTCTTCACCATATTTTTCTCCAAACATTGCTATAGCACCAGCGCTTTTAGCATCAGCAATTGCCATCACTTTAGTTTGTAGAGACGTTGCATCTCCAATCCATTCATTGATTAAATCTTCAACTTTTGTTAACTCGTGATCAAGAAGTTGCCGATGGAAGTTGAAATCAAATCTTAGCCGTTCAAATGCCACCAGCGAACCAGCTTGTGACGTCTCTTGTCCTATAACTTTCTTAAGCGCAGCTTGTAGCAAGTGGGTAGCTGTATGATGGACCTGAAAAAGTCAACACAAATTATAGAAGTCAATTAAAAACATGGTGGAAGTTATAGGTAGCTCACAACTTAAGTTAAGTTATGATGGTGGGACACATTGTTACACACTACCTTTGCACGTTGCCTTAATTTTGCATCAACTACTGCTTCGACTTCTTTACCAACTGCAATACTTCCTTCTTTTATCATACCTTTATGAACGAATATATTTCCTAAAGACTTTTGAACATCGGCTATCTCTATAACTGCCGTGTTTCCGGTTTCAGTTTGGGTAACTTTTAGTAACCCTCGGTCTCCAATTTGACCACCAGATTCTGCGTAAAACGGTGTTCGATCCAGTAAAACTTCAACTTCACTCCCTTCAGAAACCTCGACTACCGGTTTGCCGCTTAATAAAAGACCCTTTACAACAGCTTTCGAATAAAGGGTATCATAACCTAGAAACTCGGTGTCGGGAATATTTTCGGTTAATTCAGACCCGTTTTCAACCGTGAGTTTAACAGTGTTATGTGCAGCTTGTGATTGTCGTCTTTGGATCCCCATTTCGATATCAAAGTCACTCATGTCAACTGATACACCACGTTCACCAGCTACTTCAATAGTTATCTCAACAGGGAAACCGTAAGTGTCGTATAAAAGAAAAGCATCTTTTCCCGACAAAATGGGATCGGTATTATTAACTTTTGCATATTCTAAAGCATCGTCTAACTTTTCATCGAGAAGTTTTTCTCCTCTTTCTAACGTTACAACAAAACGCAGCTCTTCTCGTTTCAACTCTTCTAGTATACGGGATTTTCTTGATTTTAAATCGGGATCGATTTCGGTACTTATATCTATAACTGTTTCAGCAATGATTGGCAAAAATGTCCCTTCAAGGTTACCGGTTTCGTCTCCTCTTATATCAAGTAATCTTCCCATACGTACAGCCCGCCTAATGAGTCGCCTCACCACATAACCTCTACCGATATTTGACGGGTAAACACCATCTGATACTAGATAAACGATCGCCCTCATGTGGTCACCTATCACCTGAAAAAGTTACTATTTAATAAAGTTTTCCATCAATGACACTTAGTGGTGCCAAAAGTCGGATGGGTTGGAAACTGCTCAAGTTGGGTTGACCCAAAACACTTTCTTTTATCAAAAAATTTAGAATCTTTTTATCAAACTATTGCGTTATAACACTATATCTCATTAATAAAAAAATTACACTATTACAAAAACAATGTAATCCAGAATAAAACAATTTACGAGGTCGTATACCTTAAAAATACACTTGGGGCAGTTTTCGACCCATTTGAACCATTAGAGATATAACATTAAGTGAATCGAATCAAAATAGCCGTATTTAAAGCTACTACAGGAAAAAAAATATTAAAGAACATACTTTTAGTTTCGTTTTTGAAGAGTCATCTGCAAGGGCATACGAGACATTTGCCAATTCCGACACCTTTTCTATGATTGGGAATATCAAATCAGTTTCGTAATTATTGGGAACCTGAATGAAATTAAACACAAATAAACCGTTAAAGTTCTCAAAATTCTACTCATTCGAGAACCTTAAAAGAAGCTTTTATTAGTACCTTTTGTAAGATGCGGGCCATACGTTCCAACCCCATACCCGTATCGATATTCTTCTGTTTCAAGGGTTCTAAAGAACCGTCATCTTGTTTGTTGAATTGCATAAACACAAGATTGTAGAACTCTATAAACCTAGTATCATCATTTAGATCCTATGTATAAAGATTAAAAAACAAAAATAAGAAAAAACTTGAGAACTGAAAAGGTCAACATAACAGATAGGTGCACATGGGATTTAAAACATACGACATTTGAATGTCCCCGATCAGGATGGAAATCATAGTATATCTCTGAGCATGGACCACATGGACCTGTGGGGCCACTTGTCCAAAAGTTGTCTTCTTCACCCATCTTCTTTATACGATTCGCAGGAACACCTATCTGAAGCAAAGAGTGTCAATAGTAGTAACATATATCTGAAAATATAAAATACAAAAATACACTCCTCTGTCCAATGAAAACAATAACAAACCTTTAGTTTATTTTACAAGTTGTAAGCGTATTATATACCCATAACGCTCTGCAAAAAAAAGGATGGCTCACCTCATCATGCCATATTGCGTATGTTTCTTCGTCATGTTCATAGACACTAATCCATAAGTTTTCAGCAGTCAACCCATATCTGAAAGAGAATCACACAAGCAAACCAAAGAGACAATTTCTATCATTAAAGCATGCGACTTTATGGTCCAAAAAGGAGTGATAGAAATAAAAAAATAAACAAATAAATTCTTACTCTTTAGTTGAGAGTTCCCAAGCCCACTTTATTGCTTCTTTCTTGAAGTAATCACCAAAGCTAAAATTCCCGAGCATTTCGAAGAATGTATGGTGTCTAGATGTTCTGCCAACATTCTCAATATCATTGGTACGTATACATCTTTGAGAAGTAGTAGCACACGGTACTTGTCTTGGTACCTAAACAATATTGTAAGACACTATCAACTTCATATAAATAGATCATTATTCTGATAAGTATAATAATATAACAGTTATCTATGTATAAATTAAGAAATGAAAAGAAAGTGTTGACGGGACAAATTAACCCAGCCTACCCATTTTGTAGGCTATACTTCAATTTCAACAACAATACCCAATCGAGCCGGTTAGAGAGATGCTTCCAGATCGACCTCCAACGCGAGTGTGTGTATGTGTGCGAGTATAAGAGTGTATGAATATATAGGATTTACGGCTATAACAAATAAAAGCATATATAAACAAGGGCCGCGAGCCCGCAACAATTTTTAAAAATAAGTTGCTGCTCTTAGGCAGCCTCGAACCTACGCCATCTTCTTCAATAGCAACGCATTTTACCACCCATGGGCGGAGACAAAGGGGGGGCACAAGGGGCAGGTGCCCCCTAGCGAAAAAATTGTAGTGTAAATTTTCAAAAATATCCGGGTTTTTTTGTAATTTGCCCCCCTAAGAACCATTTTGTAGTGTAGTTTTTAAAAAATATGAAAGTGTGCCCCCTCGAGCCAAACTTTCTGGCTCCGCCCCTGATCCAAACCTATACTTCACAGTTTGTCTTCCTTATAACATTAACACTAACAGTGTCAAACCTAAATTTGAGGTTCTTGTCCTCATAGGGCTGCAATCAATGTCATAAGGCCCGCAATCAACAGAGTGACTGGAAACAAATTGCATTTTAGCAACTGAACAGTTGCTTCTCTTTTCTGCATAGCAGCATCAACAGAGTGACTGGAAGTCTTTTGTTTGGCTGATAATGGATATACATAGGTGGTGTTTGGTTTAACAAAAGCCTCATAAGGTGGCATGTCTAAACCGGAGGGGAAGATTGAATTATACCACAACTGAGTCAAATGTAACGACATGGACGAAGTGGTAGTAGTATCCACGGTGAAACACCTTAAGTCTCCAGACACCTATTTAGGCCCTCTGTTTGGCCACAGATTAGGGATGATAGGCTGTAGAATAGGCTAAGGTAGTCTTGTGAGCTTGAAATTAAGAAGCCTTCCAACTCATTAACAGTAGCAGGAATTGCTCAATTTGCCATATCACTGATATTCTCTAACCCCTTACTAATGATATGTCCCGAATAATCTATTTGAACTGTTTGACAAAACAAGAAGTGTTGTCTGAACAGGTGTAACATACCTTTCAAATGCTCTAAATGATCTTGTGACTATAGAGGAGATATATCATCAAAGATCCTGTAACGAACTTTCTCATGTACCTTCTATAAATTGAATTCATCAAGTTCTAAAAAGTGGCAGGGGCATTAGACAAGCCAAAAGGCATGACCACAAACTCATACAATCATGAAGTGGTCTGAAAGCAAATTTAGCAATGTCTCTATCATGCATCCTCACTTAAAATAGAGAATTTGGATAACAAACAAGCCCCTTGCAGTTTATCTAATAATTCCCCAATGATAGATTTCGGGAATGGAACCATACCTATAAACTCTAAGGTTAACTGGATTTGAACCTTCCTTAATAGTGATACTGTGGTCTAGTACTCTTTTAGGTGGTAACTTGTACATGTTTAATTCTCTTAGTGAAATACCTAAAGTCGATTTAACAGAATGGCCTAAGTTAACTAACAAAAAAAAGGCTGCGTTTTTTATTACCACATGGTTTTTTTTTTGTATCCGTATATGATATGGTGTATATTTAATGAATATTCGTCAACTATTAATAAATATTCATTAAATGAATTATTCACCATCTTAATTTTTTCACCTTACTTTCATTTCTAATCTAACTAGTCATCAATGCAATCAAATGTACTACTTTATCACCCAAGGCCTTTGACCTAGTGGTATGTGAGTTGCCCACCAACCTAGTGGTTGTGGGTTCAAGCCTCGCTGGAGGCATTTGTGAGATAGGTGGTATAGGGTGTAAAAAATTGCCGTTCAAAAATAAATAAATAAATAAATGTACTACTTTATCAAATGCAAACCAACACATAAACCCGATAGATACGGTTATTGGCACCAACATTTTTATGAAAATGTTGAACTAAAATAATTTTTTCACCTTACTTTCATTTACTAATCTAAATAGTCATTAATGCAATTAATACCTTTCCAAGAAAGACAGGCTTGAACTGAAGCATGCCGGCAATAGTCAGTAAAACAGTAGGATCATCAGGCACAAGAGAAGAGCTCGGAAGAATCTTGTGACCTTTTGCAGCGTAAAATTCAAGAAACCGTCTACGAATGGAGTTCCCGCTTGTAATAGATGTCTCCTCCACATGATCCTCGTTCATTAGAGGTTGTACCGATGCTGAAATAGTCATTATATATTTATCTCAATAACTAGATGCATGGTTATTGGTTTTACCATTATTAACCCCAAGACAGTAAAGAACTAAAGATCAGAAAGCATTTTTGCTAATTTAAATTTTACCAACACTAATTTAAAGAAAACGACAGCAACAAAGCCCTTTCACTTTGGCGGAAAGCTAAACCAAACAGCAGGCTTATTGATAGCACAGTAAGAATTTTACCTGATGCATTTCTGATCCGCGCACTCTTCTTTCTGGAGTTTCTAGAGGGCAAGCCGATTAGTGCTAAACTTTGTACAATAGAGTCTCTGTTGTAACACCTGAAACCTGTCGGTAAATTCTGTATCATAAGGCTTATTTAGATGGGACTATTGTGTAGTTATAAATCGTACTATCCAAGGGGGTTGCTTTTAACGTAAAAAATGTGTCTAAGGACAGCGTTCCTACTCCAAAACTGCATACAAATTCGCTTCTTTGGTTTTGCGTCGACCTTGTTTAGCATTTCAATTCATTAGGTCTTATAATAACCAAGCATAAAAGACTTGTTGTTATTACATTGTCTATACATATTTTAATTTGACTTTCAAGGGTCAAATCTAGTTCTTTAGAATTCCACCATTCACATTGATTTTTCCATCATGTATCTATGTTTTGGGGCTGTTTGTATTAGCTTATTTTCAGGCTTATGAGCTTAAGTTTTCGACTTATCTTATATAAGCCCATTTTCTTGGTTATGAGAATAATATAACTTAATACTAGACAAAATAGGCTTATAAAAAATAAAGGGGTGTTTGTGTTAGCTTAAATGTAGAGCTTATTAGCTCATGTAAAATTTGTAAAGCCAATAAGCTCAATGTTTGTGACTTATAGATTTAAATATGCTATAAGCTCAAACTAATAAGCTTATAAGCCACAAACAACAAGCTTATTGGCTTTTCAAATTTTACATGAGCTAATAAGTGTTTGTTCAAGCTTATGTGAAATTTTCCGACTTATTTTAAGACTCACGGGCTTATATAAATACGTCTGGAAATAAACCGGAAAATTCGAGCTTATATAAAGCTCATAAGCCCACAAATAAGCTTTGCTAACACAAACACCCCCTAAGCTAGTAAAATTGACAAAAACATAAATATGGAAAAATCATAAGAATGAAAACCCAAAAGTATAATGATAAAACATAAAAGGGTTTAACACCATATTAGCTGATAATCATATAATTTGAGAAAATTACCAGAGGGGGTTAAAGGAAGATGAGAATTTCTTGAAAATGGAAAAGGGGCAAATGAGCATGGAAGCTTTGAAGCTTCCATTGCTGCAATGCTTCTTCTTGTTAAGTTCACTCCTCCTCGAATGTATGGATAATAATAAATAAGAGAAATGGTTTAATCCACAGGATATGTGTCTTTGAGACATGTTTTGTATATGTGTGTACTAAAGTACAAATGGGCTGTTGTTTGGTTGGGGTTTAAGGTATGATAGTAGAAGCTAACGTGGGAATGAAGTCAAAGTTTATACCAGCTCCATTTCGGGTCTATTTTACTATCCTTTCGTCAAAAATTATAAGTCAGACTTTCGAAACACATGTAGTTTAATAAACATTAACAACTTTACATTATCTCTATCTCTACTATTTTATAAAGTGATGACATATAACGGTTATACCAGGCCTCAGGGCTTGAGTCATACCGTCACAATTGGGCCCTGGCTCAATGAAAATAAATAATAAATATAACGGGCCGAGACTAAGCCCAGGATCACACTGGCACGGTCCGGATATAACAAGACGGACTCCATTCGGTTTGGGCCGCTTCCGTAGACCGTCCGCGGAACGATTAGCGTCTGCGGAAGGGAATCCGCGTCCGCAGTCACGATTATCGCGAATCCTTGCACGACAAGGGTCCCACTCTGGCCACTACAACTATAAGCGAAATACTAAGAAACCCTAGTACTAGGCTTCCCTATAAATAGGAGTCATCTGACACACCACAAGGTACGCAATTTCTGACACTCTCTGTCACACATATATTCTCTGACAACATGAATACTTACTCTTACGCCGGAGTCTAATCATGGGGTCCCTTCCCACAGTAAGGCTAACGGTTTTTCCTCATTTATGCAGGAAATCACATCCCTTACTTGCTCTAGTACAAGATCCAACTCCCTAACAGCTTATCGGTCCAGTCCAGTAAGCGTTCCTGATCCACTTCACTCCTCAACACACATTTTGTACTAACAAGTTGGCGCCATCCGTGGGACCGCGAATACAACCGTGTTTCCTAAAATACTCACCATGAGCACTAACGAGCAAACTCCACTTAGCCAGCCCAAGTCCGTCGTGAGGAATACGCTAGGGAAGGAGCAAGCTCCGCAAGACTTGGACAGGCCTATTTCCGACGAAGCCCTGCGAGAATACTGTGACAAGAACTACCATCAGATTCTACCAATCATAGCTGAAAAGGTGCACCAAGAAAAGGCGCAACAGGAAAAGCTCAAGGCAGTAAAAGCTCGCCTTAACTTTGAAGAGACCTCACGACATTCCGAGTCAGGAACACCGAGCAGAAGAAGGAGCCTCAAGGAAAGGCTCGGACCTAGGCATGCTCGCAGTATGTCCGGAAGTCCGGAACCAAGGCGCGGTCGTTCCAAGTCACCAAGGGAGAGGGGTCCGGAAAGAAAAACAGTGTTTAAAAGATTGGAGAAGGGTGTATTCCACAGGCTAGGAGACAAAGAGAAGAGTATGTCCGCACACTCAAGAGATTCAAGGCATCGGCCATACCACAGTGGCCGCAGAGACACTGAAAGCTGCTACCAGAGTTCTCGCTCCAGAGAAACAGAATTTGCTTATGAGAAACATCATAACAAAAGAGCGTCCTCGCGAAGAACGAAAGCACTATCGGAAAGTGAAGGTAGCGCAGGAGGACATTGGAAATCAAAACCAAAGAAGCAAAAGTCGAGCGTTGAGGACGACCTGTCCCAACCATGGGTATGTGAAGAAACAGATCCTTTTACCCCTCGGATCCGTTACTTTGACTTTCCAAAAACCCGAATGCCTAGTCATATCAAAACATATGACGGAAGTGAAGACCCAGAAGATCATTTAAAAATCTTCCAAGCGGCCGCTAAGACGGAACGCTGGGCAATGCCAACATGGTGCCATATGTTCAATTCCACACTCACGGGAAATGCCAGAGTATGGTTTGATGACCTCCCGTAGGAGTCCATTGATAGTTATGATGATTTAAGGTAAGCATTCCTAGAGAACTACCTCCAGCAGAAAAAATACATCAAAGACCCGGTTGAAATTCACAATATCAAGCAGAGAGATGGGGAATCCACGGAGGAATTCGTGCGAAGGTACAAGCTCGAATGCAGGGACGTGAAGGGAGCTCCGGAATGCATGAAAATCTTCGGATTTATGCACGGAATTACTAATCCCGAGCTGATCAAACGACTACATGATAAAATCCCAAAGTCAGTAGACGAAATGATGAGGGTAACTACAGCATTCCTCAGAGGAGAGGTGGCGGCCTCAAACCGTGAACGGAAGAAATCATTTCCATCATGGAAACAGCAAGAGGCCGGACTGAAGCAGAACTTCAAAAAGGGAGGCTTCCGGAACCAACAAAGGCCGGAGCGAAAGCAGGATAGGTTCACCCTCCTCACAAAAACACCAAAAGAAATCCTGGCTTTAGACAAAGGAAATTTCAAGCCTCCTCCACCAATGATGTAACAATTCACATTTCGGGTCATTTTACGTCAATAAATATTCGACTATTCATTTTAAGCTTTTACGCATTACTTTTAATTTCAACCGTTTAGTTAAATCGTGTAAACTAAAAATAAACAATCAATGTAAACCGACATCAAACAAATAAAAGTTTACGTCAAGTAAGTATTATAAAGTTACTATAATGATTATTTATGACTTTTCACTTTTTATTTTTATTCGTCACGTAAAACGTTTATGTTTCGCAATAAAATTTCATTTACGCGTGCATGAAAACACCAATACCTTTCTATACTTCAACAAATACCCACTATAATACCAAATACCTAAAATTTTACACATTTTGTTCCAAAAATACTAGTTGGCCGTCCTCTATAGGTTTACTCAAGAAAGAAATACAAAAATCTTCCACTAACACTTAAATTATATTATGTGTTAACCATTGTATAAACCAAAAGCTATTACATCTTATCAAAGTCACCAAGTTTATCATCTTTGTTCCCCATGCTTCTTTATGTTCGACTAGAAACAAGGAAAGCATGCAAGCATGCATACTTTTGGTTAGATCACATCCTACTTTGTCATACTAATGCCTTATTTTAATCCCAAGACCTTACCACCTTTTCTTTATAAACTAACTCATCTCATTCACAAGAAAACTTCAAGCAAAATTCCTCTCCATCTCCCTCAAACCCACGACCTATAACTTGCACCTTGGCACACTTCTATTTCTACTACAAAACCACCACATCTAGCTTAGATTTCTAACGAAGAGGTTGCAAGGAACAACATACACAAGTCTACTAGGAATATGCCGTTACGGCTTGCAAAACATAAAAGGGACAAACAAAACCCATTTTAAACCTCGTGGACAACTCAAAATAAACCCATTATTTCCCTTTTTGCCCACCATAACCCACGACACACCACAAGGACACAAAAGATTTAGTTCTTGCCAAAGAAATCACAAACCTAATAAGAGAAACAAGTATTCACTTCCTAAAATTCTAGCTATGTAAAATATTGGGGAAGTATACCCTTACTGCTTCACAAGTGTGACCACCAAGCCCAATAAAGAAAAGACTATCATGCCTTAACCTATTTACCCAGCGTGTATAAGACTTTTCCCCAATACCCACATCTTCCAACGACCAAAAGAACCCTCCCAAGAAAACAGTAAGCAGCTTTATTCTCCTGTAGAAGGCTGTCACCACACAAAGCTCTTGAATCCAAATATCCTTTCCCATATTAAGAACAACATAGGAATGTGACTGATATCTTTGACCAATATACATGCCTTATTATTCGGTTTAAAAATCATGCCATCCTCTCCCTTTAAGTCCACGGAAAACACAATACAGATATAAGCATCTTAAACTCTTTCTTGTTTTCCTTATGGTTTCTTTCTGAGATTCGAAGCACCAAACACAAACAAAACACCATGAACAAAACAACACCAACACTTCGTTTCTTCTACACTAAAACAAACTAGCACTCTCTCTTTTCTTCTCTATGGTCCATGAAGCACACATAGCAGGAGCAAGAACAAGTGATCAAGCTTGGCTCATATCTACTAGGGTTTCCTCACTAGTTTTCGGGTTACTCTTATGCCAAATAATATTGCACTCTTTCTTTCCCTCCTTGAACCACGACACAGCAGCAGCAAGGTCAGAGAGCAAGAGTTTTGGTTGTTAAGCTATTTGGAAGCTTGGGTTATATATGTATAATTAGGGTTTTCATAGTTAGTACTCGGGTTATACTTCACGAAACACATCCATTCTCAAGTGAGTGCATCCAACACTTTTCTTATATGCATCTACGACTTATATACCATATTGCATCCAACTGATATCACCTACACAATGTTGTTGTTTAAAACTTGATTTTTAAATGAAAGTTGCAATATACCTGATGTGTGTACACAATATGGTTTTCATACTTTTAAAATGATTCATGCCCTGACTTTAGCTTCATGATATGATAATTTGATGCTATAAATAACCCATAGATGAAGACTAGAACCTTTAGAATCGTTTTGTTATTTTTCGAATGAAAAATGCACAACTATCTGATATATGGACATATTTTGTAAAAATCGACTTAAAATGAGTTTTTGACTTAAGAATTTGTTACGACACTTTATTCTAATATCACCTAGACATCATGCCCGAAACCTAGACCGAAAGGTAGGCATCACGTAGTTTAATTTTGAATATTAAAAGAATTGGAAAAATGATGATAATTGCAAAATGGGTAACTTTGAGGTTAACCACGACCACTCTAGGTTGGGTTTGAGGGTCGGGTCAGTGGTGATACATGTAGAGGACACTATTACGTGAAATTATCAATTTGAATCACAAAAAAAGGACATTGGACGAGTAAGATACGGCCAAATGAAAATCTGCGAAAGTTTGTTAAAAACTGTCAAATAGAGTGAGAAAGCATGAACAGCCTACTTTGGGCTCGATTTTGAGACCTTAAGAGTTAGAGTTAGATTCTGTAATAGTTTAGGTTATCGTAGACGGGACTAGTATCTTTTCACAGCCCCTGAAATCATCAAAAAAGGTGTGGATATGAGAAAGTTAGAGTCCGCCAAAACCCTGACCTCGTGAATAATACATGCTGAAATATCCTGAATTTTTACCAAGTCTGAAAACAGCCAATCATCGCGACCGGCCTAATTTGGCACTTTTTTCAAGGCAGTTAGTATCCAAGTAGGATAAAATTATAAACTAACTTTTTAAAGTACATAACTTCTAGTTTGCATAAAATC
>BQNB010139264.1:0-17582 GCA_026074375.1 Tanacetum coccineum
CTATCTTCTAGCTTTTTCACTACTTCATTTCACCAATCAAGGTGAGTTCATAGCCCCACTTTTACTCGTTCTGAATAAATGTTTTACAACTTATGGGTGAGAAACATTGCTTGTTTTCTTAAACCGGACACAATTACTTTACGTGATATTTTCCCTTGTTTACATGTTACCTAAGTAGCGTTAGAACCTATGAATTACGTTTGAAATCTTGTGGTCCACTATAATTACGTTTGAACCTATGAATTCACCAACATTATGTTGACGTTTTAAGCATGTTTTTCAGGTCAATAAGGCATGAGGTGCGCTGATACATTGGGAGTCAATAATTGAATAGTCAACACTTAAGATTTGGGGTCTTATTACACTTTGGGGACAATTGTTATAAACCGAAATCTTTATCTATATAGTTGAACAATTTGAAGCCATGATGCTTATGTAACAAACAAGTATTTTGTTAATCCAATGTATCTTTTTCAAACGACACGTTTAGTAGTCGTTCTCAGATCTTGTGCTATTGACCCAATAATGTAACGCCTTCGGATATTCAACATTCCGCTGCATACTCAGATTTGAGGGTGTTACATCTCAAAAATTTCTGATTTGCATCTTCATTAGAAACAGCTACACCATGAACTTCTAGTAGGCTAATAAGTTTTTGAAACCTATCATATGCTTTATCTAGGCCTACTGTGTCAGATACAGAAATGTTTTCAAATTGTTGCTTCAGGACATTCTTTTGCATCTTCTTAGATTGAACAATACCACCAAACCTACTCTTGATAGCAGCCCATAGAGTCTTTGCATCCTTTATTACATGGAACCTTAGCTGATACTCATCAGGAATACCTAAAAGCATAATGCTTTTAGCTTTTCTTTCTCTTTGTCTTGCTAATAGTGCTTGAGCAGTCTTTGGAGGTACTTTAGTTTCAAACCATTTTCATCACTTGTTACTTGTATAGGACCATCACCATTCAAGATCACTTGCCATAGACTATAATCTGTGTTAGTGAGATACTGCTCCATCCTCATGCTCCAAAGGGTATATTCACCCTTCTTGAGGATAGGAAGTTTTACAGTAGACACCATTTGAGGAGATTCTACTAGTGCTATTTGTGCTGCAGGTTCTTCACCAGACATTATGTATTATAGGAAGAGATCTAAATCTGATAAAGTTCTTCTTATTCAGAGTTTCTCCACAAGCTTTGATACCTCTTGTGAAGTCCCAAATAAACAAATATTCGATTAGCTTGTTAAAGCTTAGTTAACCTGGATAAATCCAAACTAACTATAAGAGAAACTATGATTGTGAATACTACAAGTTATGCGGAATCTAACTTGCAATACTAAAAAGAGCAATGAATACTAAACTTAAATATATTGATTGCAAATATTCTGCCAAGGTTACAGAATAACTAACTATGAGATATGTGTTTTCTATATAAATTGATATTTCTCTAACTATGATGTATGGTTCCTTTTATACACTAAGGAAAACCCTAATGGGCTTACAAAACGCGTTAAGTGATCATGCATATCTATTCCTAATATATCTCATGTATATCACATAAGCATTACTAACTTCTTATACTAACAGTACTAATAAACTAACATTTTGTAATGGCAGTACTAACTATTACAACTAGCAGTACTAATGACTTAGTTTTTTTCTTCAATCTTCAGTAGCAGTATCAATCTTGAACCAGCAGTAGTAAAGTAGTATTGGCAGTAGTAACTCAAAATTCCCAACAAGTATGGATGATTTGTACAACAATTTAAAGGTGTATGAAGCTGAGATTAAAGGCCAATCAAGCTCAAGCTCAAATTATCAGAATGTGGCTTTTGCATCTTCAGAAAACACTAGCAGTACTAATGAAGTAGTTAATACTGCTCATGAAGTTTCTACTGCTAGTTCATAGGGACAATCTTCCTAAACTTATGCTGATGATGTCATGTTTTCCTTCTTTGCTAATCAATCTAATAGTCCACAATTGGACAATGAAGATCTGGAGTAGATTGATACTGATGATCTTGGAGAGATGGATCTCAAATGGCAGGTGGCCATGCTTACTATGAGGGTGAAAAGATTCTTAAAGAAGACAGGAAGAAATCTAAATTTCAATGGCAAAGAAACTGTTGGCTTTGATAAGACAAAGGTTGAATGTTACAACTGCCACAGGAGAGGTCACTTTGCTAGAGAATGCAAAGCACCAAGGAATCAGGGTAACAGAAATGGAGATGCTCCAAGAAGGAATGCACTAGTAGATACATCTACTACAAATGCCTTGGTTGTTCAAGATGGGATAGCTGGTTATGATTGGAGCTTTTAGGCTGAAGAAGGCATCATAAACTTTGCTCTAAAGGCCTATACATCCCAAGGTTCATCAAGTTCATCAAGTTAACACTCTGAGGTACATACTTGCTTTAAAGATTGCTTAAAATCATATGAAACTCTTCAAAAACAGTATGATCAACAGCGTGAAGCTCTTAAAAAATCTAATCTAGAAATTATAGGTTATCAAATGGGATTAGAATCATTAGAAGCTAGGATAGTTGTTCATGAAAAGAATGAAGCTGTTTATGAAGAAGATATTGCATTTTTAAAGTATGATGTCCAAGTGAAAGATATTTCTATCAAAGACCTTAAAAATCAGTTAGAAGAAGCTTTAAAAGAGAAAGATGATTTGAAACTTAAACTAGAAAAATTTGAAGAATCATCAAAGAATCTAACTAAACTGATAAATAGTCAAATAAGTGCTAAAGACAAAGCTGGTCTTGGTTATGATAGTCAAATAAATGAGAATGAAGTGGTTCATAGTGTGTTTAACAGTAGAGAAAGTGATGTGGATGATAGTCCAGTAAATGATAGATTCAAAACAGGTGAAGGGTTTCATGCAGTTCCCCCTCCCTACACTGGGAACTACATGCCCTCAAGACCTGACTTATCCTTTGCTGGGTTAGATGATTCTGTCTATAAGACTAAAGTGAGTGAAACTGAAACTAGTATATCTAAGACTAGTAAGGATATTGTAGAAAAGCCTAAAACTGTTAGGCCTAGTGCTCCTATCATTGAAGATTGGGACACTGATAGTGATAATGATAGTGTGTTTAGACCTAAATCTGATCAGACAAAACCAAAGTTTACTAAAATCAATTTTGTCAAATCTGATAAGAATGTGAAATCTGTTAATAAGGAAAACACACATAGGCAAGTAGAGTATTCTAGGAAAAGTAAAAGTCCTAGGGATAATAGAAGAAACTAGAATGGAATTATGACTCAGAAACTAGGGAATGGTTTTGAGTTTATAAAGAAAGCTTGTTTTGTATGTGGGAGTTTCAACCATTTAATCAAAGACTGTGATTTTTATGACAAGAAAATGGTAGAAAAACCAGTGTTATAATAAGGGAAGGGTTACTGGTCAAAGGGAAATTAGACCCGAAGGAACAATGCTCAGAGGTTGAACCACCAAATAAATTTACTCACTCACATCCTAAAAGGAATTTTGTTCCAACAACAGTTGTAACAAAGTCATGACAAGTACCAGTTAATACTGCTAAGCAAAGCTCTCCAAGAGCAGCAACATCAATTAGTACTGTCAGGCATGTTAATACTGTTGCCCCTAATTCAAAAGTGAATGATGCATTACCCAAAACATATTACACATTCACCAGTAAGAAGGGCTTTTAACCAAAAATCAGCAGCTAAAACTAATAAGTTTAATGAAAAAGTTAATACTGCTAGGGTTAACAATGTAACTACTGTTGGGCCAAAAGCAGTAGTTAGTGCTGCTGTGGTAAAAATGGGGAAAATGTTGTTAAGTCCTCAGCATGTTGGATTTAGAGACCAACAGGAAATGTTATTGACCATACCTCCAAAGATAGTGGATCATACATACTTAAAAGATTTGACTATGTTGATCTACAAGGCAGACTCAAGTTAGTAATTGCTTGGGTCCCCAAGAGAAACTAATTCTCTTATTTTGAGTGCAGGGTAATCTACAATATGCTTTACATGATCAAGGGATTTTTGACAGTGGATGATCTAGGCATATGACTGGAAACAAGTCCTTTCTTACAGATTATCAAGAGATTGATGGTGGATTTGTTGCATTTGGAGGAAGTCCTAAAGGAGGTAAAATTACTGGAAAAGGTAAAATTAGGACTGGGAAATTAGACTTTGAAGATGTATACTTTGTAAAGGAACTTAAATTTAACTTTTTCTCTGTCTCACAAATGTGTGACAAGAAAAACAGTGTTCTTTTCACTGAGACTGAATGTCTTGTTCTATCTCCTGATTTTAAGCTACTTGATGAAAGTCAAGCCTTGCTTAAAGTTCCTAGACAGAACAACATGTACAGTTTTGATCTAAAGAATGTTGTTCCTTCAGGAGGTTTGACTTGTTTATTTGCAAAGGCTACAATAGATGAGTCTAATTTATGGCATAGGAGGCTTGGTCACATAAACTTTAAAACTATGAACAAACTTGTGAGGGGAAACCTTGTAAGAGGTTTAACTTCAAAGCTTTTTGAAAATGACCATATATGTGTTGCTTATCAGAAGGGAAAGCAACATAAGGCCTCCTGTAAGACAAAGACTGTGACTTCTATTTGCAAACCTTTACAGTTATTACACATGGATTTATTTGGCTCAGTTTCTGTGAGGAGTATAAATAAAAAGACTTATTGCCTAGTTGTCACTGATGACTTTAGTAGATTCAGTTGGGTTTTCTTTTTGGTCACTAAGGATGAGACTCCTGAGATCCTTAAGAACTTCATAACTGGCATAGGAAACCAAATAGATCATAAGGTTAAAATAATCAGATGTGACAATGGAACTGAATTCAAGAATAGGATTATGAATAAGTTCTGTGAAATGAAGGGTATTAGGAGGGAATTTAGTATTGCTAGGACTCCTCAGCAAAATGGTGTTGCTGAAAGAAAAAATAGGACACTAATAGAGGCAGCTAGGACTATGCTAGCAGATTCCAAATTGCCAACTACCTTTTGGGCTAAAGCAGTTAATACTGCTTGCTATGTCCAAAATAGGGTGTTAGTTATCAAGCCTCACAACAAGACCCCTTATAAACTTTTTCTAGGTTGAAAACCTGCCTTAAGCTTCATGAGACCATTTGGGTGTCCTGTTACAATCCTAAATACCTTAGATCACCTAGGTAAATTTGATGGGAAGGCTGATGAGAGGTTCTTTGTTTGATACTCTATAAATAGTAAGGCTTTTAGGGTATTTAACACTAGAACTAGTAAGGTAGAGGAAAACCTACACATAACCTTTCTTAAAAACAAACCCAATGTTGCAGGGAGTGGACCAGATTGGCTCTTTGATATTGATTTACTAACAAACTCTATGAATTATGAGCCAGTTATTGCATGGAATGAAACTAATAAGAATGCAGGTATCGAGGATAATGTTGATGCAGTACCTTCTCAACAATATATTCTGCAACCATTACTTTATGATAGTCCACAGAGTTTAAATGATGAGGTTGCTGATGATGCTGGTAAGAAGAATGAAGCTCATGATCCAGCAAAAGAAGGTCAAGATAAGGATGTTAGAGATCAAGAAGAGGCTCTTAGAAAACAATTTGGACAAGAAATTGAAAGATTTCCTGGTCAAGGGGAGGATACTAATAATGACAGCACTAACAGAGTTAATACTGTTAGTTCATCAGTTAATGCTGTTAGTTCCTCTTTTACTACCGTGGATCCAGTAAGAGAAAGAGCACAAAGGAATGAGTTTGAAAGTGTTGTTGGATAAGACAAGGATACCAATGGCAACAATACCTACATGATGTTCACTTCTGTTAATGCTGCTGGATCCTCTTATGATAATCTTGGTGGATCAATCCCTGTTAATGCTGCTACTTTTCCAAATGATGACTTTCCTACTGATCCTCTCATGCCTTATTTGGAGGACACTGCTGATCTTCAGGTTACTGGTATCTTTAGTGGTGCATATGATGATAAAGATGTGGGTACAGTGGCTAATCTCAACAACTTGGAAACAACCATGAGTGTCAGTCCTATTTCGACAACCAGAATTTACAAGGATCATCCTAAAGAACAAATCAATAGAGACATAAATTTAGCTACTCAAACAAGGAGGATGATCAAGATGTCTAAAGAACATGCTATGGTCAATTATATTAACAAGCAGAGGAGAACAAATCACAAAGATTATCAAAACTGCTTATTTGTCTATTTTCTCTCTCAAATTGAACCCAAAAAGGTGATCCAAGCTTTGACAGATCCAAGCTAGATAGAAGCAATGCAAGAAGAGCTTCTGCAATTTAAACTTCAAAATGTTTGGACTCTGGTGGATCTTCCTAAAGACAAGAGGGCTATTAGAACTAAGTGGGTGTATAGAAACAAGAAAGATGAGAGAGGAATAGTAGTAAGAAATAAGGCAAGACTATTGCACAAGGCTACACCCAAGAAGAAGGAATTGATTATGATAAGGTTTTTGCTCTTGTTGCTAGGATAGAAGCAATCAAGTTATTTTTGGCCTATGTATCATTTATGGGGTTTATTGTGTACCAGATGGATGTGAAGAGTGCCTTTTTATATGGTACTATTGAAGAGGAGGTGTATGTGTGCCAACCTCCTGGCTTTGAAGATCCATAATTTCCTGACAAAGTTTATAAGGTAGAAAAAGCTTTATATGGTCTACATCAAGCTCCTAGAGCCTGGTATGAGACTTTGTCTACCTACTTATTAGAAAATGGATTTAGAAGAGGGATTATAGATAAGACTTTGTTTATCAAGAAGAGCAAAGGTGATATCCTGTTAGTGCAGGTGTATGTAGATGACATCATCTTTGGGTCTACTAAGAAGTCTTTATGTATAGAGTTTGAAGGTTTGATGCACAAGAAGTTTCAAATGAGTTCTATGGGGGAGCTCACTTTCTTCTTAGGGTTGCAGGTCATGCAGAGAGATGATGGTATCTTCATCAGCCAAGACAAGTATGTGGCTGATATATTAAAGAAATTTGATTTCTCCTTAGTTAAGACAGCAAGCACTCCAATAGAGACTAACAAGGCATTGCTCAAGGATGAAGAAGCTGAGGATGTGGATGTTCATTTATACAGATCAATGATTGGATCATTGATGTACTTGACAGCTTCTAGGCCTGACATAATGTTTGCTGTTTGTGCTTGTGCAAGGTTTCTAGTTACACCAAAGACTTCACATCTTTATGCAGTGAAGAGGATCTTTAGATACTTAAAAGGTTAGCCTAAATTGGGCCTTTGGTATCCTAGAGATTCACCATTTGACTTGGAAGCTTTTTCTGATAGTGATTATGTTGGAGCTAGCCTTGACAGGAAATCCACAACAGGAGGTTATCAATTTCTTGGCAAAAGGTTGATTTCATGGCAATGTAAAAAGCAGACTATAGTTTCCAACTCTACCACTAAAGCAGAGTATGTTGCTGCTGCTAATTGTTATGGACAGGTGTTATGGATCCAAAATCAAATGCTTGATTATGGGTTTAATTTCATGAACACCAAGATTTACATTGATAATGAAAGCACCATTTGTATTGTGAAGAATCTAGTGTTTCACTCTAAAACCAAGCAAATAGAGATAAGGAACTATTTCATCAGAGATTCTTATAAGAAGAAGTTGATTCAGGTGATCAAGATTCATACAAACAAAAATGTTGCAGATCTTCTCACAAAGGCTTTTGATGTTAGCAGATTTAACTTTTTGGTTGCTAGCATTGGATTACTTAATCTTTGAAGATGTGTTTGTTAGAGTTATGATTGATGAGGTTTGAAGATGATATTAGTGATGAATTTGGAGTTAAAACCGATAGTTGTAAAGTTAATGCTGCTAGGCAGGATTTGGTGCTGCTAGGCAAAAGTTAGTACTGCTAGGCAAAAGTTAGAGCTGCTGAGCCAAAGTTAGTACTGCTGGGTTACCATTGAAGTTCGTTAGAGTTACAACTGTTGAGGGAATTTTGGGTCTATAAAAGGATAACTTCACTTATAGGTTTCCTTTTTACCTATTTAAGAGCATACGATCACCCAATATTCATTAATACTCTTTCGATTTGAAACCCAAATTCAATTTATCACTGACTCTAACAATTAATCCTCAATTAATCATCTATGGCAAATTTGAAGTTTGCTAATCAACACAATATGGTTGTTTGTTTGGAAAGAACAGAGGAGAATGCTGAGTTTCATCGGATAGTGGACTTTCTTACTACTAGCTCTATTCATTATGCCCTAACCGTAAGTCCTACTATCTATGCTTCCTATATTGAACAGTTTTGGAATACTGCAAATTCTTAAACAGTCAATGATGTGAAGCAAATTCATGCACAGTTGTTGGCAAGACAGTAGTAATATCAGAATCATCAATGAGGAGTGATCTTCACTTTAATGATGAGGATGGTATTACTTGTCTAGAAAATACTACTATTTTTAAAAACCTTGCATTGATGGGGTAAGAGAGTGATTCTGACAAACTTACTTTTCAAAAATCTCTTTTCTCTCCTCAATAGAAGTACCTCATACATACCATCTTACACTGCCTAAGTTCAAAATCTACTTCTTGGAATGAATTTTCCACTAATATAGCATCTGCAGTCATCTGTTTAGCTACTTGTCAAAAGTTTAACTTTTCAAAACTAATTTTTGTTGGTATGTTGAGGAACTTGGATACCAATACAAAGAAATTTTTAATGTATCTAAGGTTTTTACAACTCTTTTTGAATAATCAGATTTCTCTTACAGAACCTTTTAATGATACTTATGAAACACCTAAACATACTAAAAAGGTTTTCACTAATATGAAAAGAAAAGGAAAAGATTTTTCAGGGAGAGTTACTCCATTGTTTGCATCAATGTTGGCACCACCAGTAGTTGGGGGTGAAGGTTCAGGACAACCCTCTGAACCCCAACCACCATCTTCAACTACTCAACCCATAATTGAAGAACAAATCCCTGTTACTGAATTATCATCACCCCAAAATACTCAATCACCTAGGCAAGCCTTACAAAAGGACACTCAGTTACCTCAGACTAGTGTGCCTATACCAAATGTAGCAGATGAGGCTGTCTTTAAGGAGAGGGATGACAGAGTGGTGAGGGCTACCACTACTGCTGCTAGCTTAGATGCAGCACAGGCCAGTGGTAACATAACTAAGACCCAATCCACGGCAATGTCTAATGATCCTCTTTCTCAGGAAATTGGTTCAGGTGACAGACCCAGGTGCCAAGAAGCCATGGGGGTGCCATTGCTCAGACTAGGTCTGAGAGGGCATCTAAACATTCCTATGATTCACCTCTCCCAGGAGTTAACACACCCGGAAGTGATGAGGAAAGGAATGAACAACAGGATTTGACGGATTTTGTACCACCAACACCCCATGATTCACCTCTCTCAGGAGGTCACACACCTGGAAGTGATGAGGGTAGACCTAACATAAATGAATTGATGGCCATTTGTACAAATTTGTCAAACAGGGTTCTTGCCTTGGAACAATCAAAGACTGCTCAAGACTTGGTGATCAATAAGCTGCAAAAGAAAGTTAAAAGATTGGAAAAGGCACTAAGGGCAAGAACTCCAGGGATGAAGCTCTTCAAGATTGGTACCTCCAGGAGAAAAGGTTTGGATAAGGAGAATGTATCCAAACAGGGGAGGAAAAGTGACAAGACAAAGCCAATGTTTAAAGATAGTGACTTTGATGTGCTTGATGATGCAATGGAGAATGTTGAAGGTGGTAGTACTGCTGAACAAATTACTACTGCTGGGGATACACTTAATACTGCTAGTATTAATGTTAGTACTGCTGGACCTTCAAATGGTAGTGCTGTTGGTCCTTCTACAAGTACTACTGGGGATATTTTTGAAGATGAGATGACAACTATTGCTGATACACTTGTGGCCATTAGGAGTGCAAGACCAAGGACAACCTCAGTAGTGATTCGTAATGTTGAAGAAGAACCAAGGAGAGCAACACCAGTACCAATAGTACAAAGCCAAGACAAAGGTAAAGGCAAGATGGTGGAGCCTAAACCTACTCTAAAGAACCCTAGAAAAGCTCAGATTCAGATGGATGAAGAGCTAGCTCAAAGGTTGTTTGAAGAATAACAAGCACATTTTGAGAGAGAGTAAAGGATTGCTAGGGAAAGAGTTGCAGAACAAGAGGCCAAGGATGCTGCATTGATTGAACAAATAGAAGTTGTTTAAGCAAGGATGGATGCTGATGAGTTGCTAACTGCAAGACTTCAAGAACAAGAAAGAGAACAATTTTCTGTTAATGAACATGCTAGATTCTTGGTGGAATCCATTGCAGCAAGGAAGAAGTTCTTTGTAGCCCAGAAAGCAGCAGAGATTAGAAACAGACCACCAACCATAACTCAACTCAGAAACCAGATGATTACTTATCTGAAACACATGGGCAAGTACACTCACAATCAGCTAAAGAGCAAGAATTTTGAAGAAATTCAGAAGTTATATAAGAAGGAACAGCAATGGATTAATGATTTTGTTCCTATGAGTGATGACAGTGGAAATAAAGATGATAGCAGTAGCAAGCAAGCAAAAAGTAGTAAGAAGAGACCAAGAGCAGAACATGATGAAGAGAGTGTCAAGAAATAGAAACTACAAGATGATGCTGAAAAGGAGGAGCTTAGAGCTTGTTTGGATATAGTTCAAGGGGATGACATTGCTATTGATGTTGAATCCTTGGCTACTAAATATCCAATAGTTAATTGGAAGACATACATTTTGACTGAAAACATGATGTATTATCAAATCATCAGAGCAGATGGAAGTTCTAAGAATTACAAAATATTCAGTGAAATGTTTGATGACTTTGACAGATAAGATGTAATGGATCTATACAGACTGGTAAAAGAAAGGTATGATACAACAAGTCCATAAGGATATGACTTGTTGCTTTAGGGAGATCTAAAGACATTATTTAAGCCTTGTGAGGAAGATGAAGTCAGGAGGAATCAACAAGGCTACAACTTGATAAACTGTAGATTATTTGACTTATGTGGAGTTCATGTATTGTTGATGGATAATGAAATTGCTATTCACATGATGATAGAAAAGAAATATCCTCTTACTCAAGAAATGCTTTCAATGATGCTAAATAGAAGACTAGAAGTTGATCATGAAAGTGAAATGACATTTGAGCTTCTCAGATTTACAAGATCACAACTTAAGAAGTAGAAGAGTGTTTGGATACATCCTCCTAGTGATCAAGATACTGATAATGAAGAAACTTGTTGATTAACAAGATGAATATCAAGTTTAGGGGAGGATTGTTGGGAATTAGAGCCTTTTACCACTTAATGCTGCTGGTTCAAGTTTATGCTGCTGCTGAAGATTAGAGAAAACTGTCTAAGTCATTAGTGCTGCTAGTGTAATAGTTAGTGCTGCTAGTACAAAGTTAGTACTGTTAGTTTATTAGTATTGTTACTTATATAGTTAGTACTGTTAGTTATAATAGTTAGTACTTCTAAAGTGATATGCATGAGATATATTAGGAATAGATATGCATTGATCACTAGACGCTTTTTGTAAACCCATTAGGGTTTCCTTGGTGTATAAAAGGAATCCTATGGCATAGATCTAGATATCAGTTTTCATCTTAGTATTCATATTTTGCATAGCAATCATAGTTAGTATTCATAGCTATTTTGTAACTCAAAATAGTATTCAATATATTGAAAGTTTAGTAAAGATCTTATTTTACTGTTTCATTATTCTTCTTAGTATTGCAAACTAGATTCTGCATAGTTTGTGATATTCTCAAACTTAGTTTCTACTATAGTTGTCTTGGATCTATCCAATACAACTAAGCTTTAACAAGCTAAGTAAGATCTGTTCAAAAGGTATCAACAATGTCTTTGCTCATGATCATGATCAACAACATACAACTAAGAACACAAAAACGGATCATAAAATGCTTAAAGAAGAAAATGTTTTGTTAAAAAAAAAGAAATTGAGGCATAAAAGGAAAGGGTTCGGGAATTTGATGAAAAATAGTACATTGAAAAACTTGAGCAAGAAAAAGTTGAGTTTCAAGATCAAATGTAAAAAGCAAAATGTGAGTGTTTGAAACAAAAAAAATAAAACTATTTTTATCAAAAAGGCTTTCAAACAAAACGAGGAAAAATATATTACTGACATCATTCACTTACAAGCTAAAAACAAAGATCTTGAGAACACAGTTTGTAAAATGGAAAAATCAAGTCAAACTCTTCGTATGCTTACAAATGAACAAAACTTGTATCGGGAAAATAAACGGAAAATGGGTTGGGATATACAGATCCTTGTCCTCTTGGTCAAGCTATTGCATGTAATCCTAAGTCAACAGTATGTGAAACTGGATGTGCATGATACTAAGAAAATTATTAATGACGCGGAAGAGAGTCAAGTCAAAATGAAAGAAAAACACTTTCAAGTTAACTATGAAAACATAAACAGTCTTTATGATACGTTTGTTCCTCAAACGGAACTTTCTCTTGAACAATAATATTTTTCAGATCCTTCTAATTTTTTTTAAATTTATAATAACTAAAATAACCAAATTAATCTATAAGTTATAGTGCGTAGCTCGTTTGATAAAAATTGCTTTGAGGACAAATTGATATTTTTTATCTCCCAAGATGTCGTTATCCCGAATCCGAGAATCATCCATAAAGTATAGTGGTATAGTGGTATCTTCGCACCGCTTAAGCATTTTATCTAAATGGGAGAGGCAAGACGAGAAAGAATCCTCGAATACCGAGAAATCATCCATAAAGACCGCCATTGTTTCCTCGATCACGTCGTGAAAAATGACCATCATGCACCTTTGGAACGTGCCCGGAGCATTACATAAACCAAAAGGCATACGCCGGTAGGCAAAACATCCCATAAGGGCAAGTGAAAGTGTCTATCTCTTGTCTTGACGGGTCAATTAGAATTTGAATAATGATTTGGAAAATCATCTAGAATACAATAATATTCGGTCCCTAATTCACGTTCTAGCATTTGGTAACATGAAGGCAACGGGAATATGGCTTTACAAGTTGCATCAGTAAGCTTTTCGGTAATCAATACAAACGCGCCAATCCAAGTAAACTAACATGGTAGGTATCAATTCATTTTATTCGTTCTTCTATACGGTCATGGCCACACTTCTTAGGCACACAATGAACGGGGAATCTCACCCACGGAAATACAGAGATGGGTAATATCAATCCGCAACTCAGGAGTTTGATGACTTCTTTTTGATAACCTCTATGAATTTTCCGGATTTACCATTTCTTTGATGTGAATCATCAGTTTGAAATATCGTCTTCATTGTAGAAGTAGTGATATGCTTGTGAGTATAAAAACTAAGGGTCGATACCCTTAATGTCGGAGATTTTCCATGCGATGGCCCGTTTGTATATTTTAAGAACTTTTAAAAGGTGGGCCTTTTCTTCATCTTTTAACTCTTTAGAAATTATGACGGGTAATTTATTGGTTCCTTCTAAAAACGCATATTCAAGATAAGACGGTAAATCCTTGAGCTCAAGCTCCCGGAGGATCATAATAGGAAGATTTTAATCGTTTTTTAATTCCTTAAAATGAAGTTCGTTCGGGAGGGAGAGGAGGATGATGGATCATCATGTTATTAACTTTAGAGTAGAGGAAGGTCTCCTCTGGATCAAGTCGGGCATCTCAATTCTCGGTGAATTGATATCACTATGTAGACAAGTCGATTTCTTCCAAAATGAAGTCACCTCCTTCAAAAGGAGTGAGAAAGGGGAAAGAAGTAGAAAGGATAAGATCTAAAGATGGAGTGGGATTTCCACTCGTAGAACTATCCGAAAATCCGAGAACTTCCTGAGCATACTCTTCACATGAAACGTCGATGACATCGATTCGATTAACTGATTCAGCATCATTGTATTGTAGGAGTATCTCAAAGTTTGACCAACTTTAAAGGTTATGGCTTCATCATCAACTCGGAGAGTTAATTCTTCACCGTAAACATCAATCAAAGCACGTGTCGTCCTCAAAAAGGGTCTCCCGAGAATTAAGGGAACCCGAGGATCAACAACATAATCAATGACTACGAAGTCGGCCGGAAAATGGTACTTTCCAACTTTTACAAAGAAATCTTCGGCAATACCGAATGGACTAGTAGTCGATCGGTCTGCAAGTTCAAGAATCATTCGAATAGGAGTAAGTTCGGGAAGTGAGAGCTTCTTCCATATGGAAAGAGGCATCAAGTTGATGCTTGCACCAAGATCGGCCAAGGCTAAACATTCAACAATCTCTGAAAAATCACATGGAATAAGAAACTTGCCGGGGTCTCCAAGTTTTTCGGGCAACTTTTTTAGGATAACCGCCGAACAAATCTCATTCACCGGTGTTTTAGCTAAGTCAAACAATTTTTCTTTATTATTAAGGAGACTTTTAAACATTGAAGCAAATTTCGGCATATGTAGAAGAGCATCCGCGAAACTGAGCACGAAATGTAATTTTTGAAAGATTTTAACAAATTTCAAAGCTAGATTATAATCTTTTTCACGGAGCTTCTGTTTGTTAGCTCTTGTAGGATAAGGTATAAACGGTTTAGGATTAGGAGCAACAACGGGCTCATCAATTGGAGCTTGAATTTGGACTACCATAGGTTGGATGTTTTCGGTACTTGGTTGCACCGTATCCTTTGTCACCTCAGGTTCTCGTTCCACCACTTTGGGATGAGGAGAGAAAGGAGGTGAAATTGGAGGTCCATTATAAGAAATGCCACTTCGGGTGGTGATTGCTTTCAAGTCACCTCTCGGGTTAGCAACGGTGTTGCTAGGAAGTGAACCCGAACCCGAAGAAGAAGCGGTATTCATTTGAAAGAAACTGCTCATCATGTTCTTAATATCATTCGTTAACTCATTCTTAAATGCATTGTTCTGCATACTCATCGTAGTGTCCATCTCTTTCTTTAATTTCGTCCTCATATTGCTTATTTGATTTTGCATTACTCTCATATTAACGTCATTTGTCTTCATGTAGTTCGAGAGATCGTTTGAAGGTCCAACTTAAGGCGGAGCTTGATAATTCTGGTTACCTTGATTGAAATTATTTCCTCGGTTCTGATTGTACCCTTGATTTTGATTGAAACGGTTTTGATTATTTCGCACGAGAGGAAAACCAGGTGGTCCCATTTGATTGCTAGTAGACGACTAATTCGGGTCTCCTTGAGGATGATATCCTTGATTTCTTTTTTTTTATTTTTTTTTTTTTTTTTGATTATAGGTTGCTGCGGCTGCAGAAGCATTGAAAGTGTTGCCATCGGCGGCAAGACACTCATAGTAGGGATGCGGTCCCCCACAAGTCACACAACTTTCATAAATTGCTTTAACGGTCTCTGGAGATGAGGTCTTAACATGACGAAGCATAGCATTAACGGCATCAGTAAGAGCGGCCATCTCTGATGGATATGACGTGGTAGAAGAAGAAGTATTAGCACTCACTTTGGAAACAACCGGTTTGTTTCGTGAATTGCGAACTTTCTATTTGTTTTCAAAAAAATTTAAAGCAACTCGAGGAGTTTTAGTCAAAAGATTACCACCCCACCGGCGGCGGCATTCAAGGAATCTTGATCGGTTGGATTTAAAGCATTGTAGAAAGTATCAAGTTGATGTAATTCCGTAAAACCATGATGTGGGCATGTAGGAAGGAGATCCTTGAAACGGTCCCATGCCTCACTAAACGTTTCCTCAAAGTTTTGTTGAAAATTTGTGATTTTATTTCGGAGATTTGTAGTTTTGGAAGGAGGAAATAATTGGTTAATAAACTTGGAAACAAGATCTTCCCAAGTAAGAATAGAACGAGGGGGTTCTTTTTCGAGCCAAATCCAGGCTGCCCCCTCGATAGAAAATGGAAAAAGCATAAGCTTAATCGACAAATTAGGCACATCTTTATACTTAATTGTGGAAGTAATCTTGTTAAACCAACGAATGTGAGCATGAGGATCTTCTTTCTTAAATCCGTAAAATTGTTTTGAAGTTACAAGATTTAGAAGTCCATGTTTAAGCTCAAAATTCTCCGCGAGAATAGCGGGAATAACGACAGCATCTTCGTAACCCTCGGTGGGTGCTTGGAGTAATTCTGCCATAGTACGTTGATCGGCCATCGTAACTACGGAAGTCTCTTCAAGAGAAAACGGTTCAACTCTTTGCTTGGAACGTTTACGATTACGACGTTACAGAGTCGTAGAAGATTCGGCAATTAAATGCAATGAAGAGTGAGTGCGCATGCACTAAAAATAAAATAAGAGAAATAAAAATAAAAAATATTTTTGTAACCGATAATCGAACAAGTGTACGGTAGCTCTCTAGAAAACGCACAAAGAAGCGGAGGAGCGGGTAAGCGCGAAGCGTTTTAAAAACCTTCTACTTTCGGGTCGAAGATCGTAGGATCAACCCTCCTTATACCTCTCTTAAAGTTTGTAATCTAAAGGTGAGCCGATTTCACAAGTGACACAATGGTTGTTTTTGTTGTTTTTCAATTTTTTTAAATACTTTAGGAAAAGTATTTTTGATTTTTCTAATAAATTTACGAAAATAAATCAAGAAAAATAAAATATTTTTGTATTTTTAAGTTTTATATAAAAGAAAATAATAAAATGATAACTTCAAGAGGAAGGGTTTTCAAAACACTAATCTTCAAACTTCAACGCGATATTCGATACACACCTCCCCGGCAGCGGCGCCAAAAATTGATTACGGATATAATAGCATATATAATACATATATAACTAAAATACCAACTATCAAATAATATAAGAAGTATTCCGTTAAGAAATGAAAATCACTTTAGGAAAAGTGATGACCTAATCTTCCCAGGTCGTGTTCCGACGAAGCGTGAATTGAGAATCGGTTAAGTTCGTGATCGCGTGATTTGAATAGTTAAATATTTGTTTTTGATTATATTTCTACTAATGAAAACGCAAAAGCAAATAAAGGCAAGCAAACAATTAAAGCAAATAAGGATTAAAGCTAAAAACGGTAACGGGAAATTAAAAACGCGACACGTAAGCAAGTAAATTAAATTTTAACCCTACAAACTCAAATTTAAGTTTTAAAAATCCTAAATGATTAAAAATAATTTTAGAAAAAAAATTATATTTTTTTGACTTTTATTTATTTTTTTATGAATTAAAAATTGTTTTAATCTAAAAATATTATAAAAAATATTAAACTAATTTATAAAAATCTGAAAAAATTAGGAAAAGTACTTTGAGCAAATTAAAACTTAAGAAAAATAAAAGGGGTTTACCAGCTTATTTGAATAAGCTGGAAATAAGCCCAAAAGGGCTGAAAGGCTAAATGGCAAACACCCCTTATATACCAAATGCCCTAAGAGTCTAAAAGAAAAGACCCAAGGGCGCAGATGGTAGAGGTGTGAGTATTAAAGTGTTGGTGAGTTAAGGTTGAGGTCTCGGGTTTGAAACTAAGACTTTCCTATACTCCCAACATTTTTATTTTGTAAAAGTGTTTATATGAAAAAGCTAAATAAGACTTAAATAAGCAACTTTTATGAAGACACTTTTTATAAAAACTTAAAATA
>BQNB010139265.1:1350-17582 GCA_026074375.1 Tanacetum coccineum
AAAAAAAATGCAAAAAGGATGTTAGCCACCTTCGAACCCACGACCTCTTGCCTGCATACCCAAAGACTTAATCATGGTGCTACATTAGCTCATCTAACCACATCCCTTTCCATTTAAGAAATACCAACACTCTCAAACCATCCATCGAGTGTCTTATTCACAAACTCCGTTCCATTATCTGTTCTGACGAAGCGAACAGTAGCATTGAGAGCTCTTTGAGTCTTCACAATAAACTTCTCAATCACTTGAGGAGTTTCATCCTTTGTTCGAAGAAATCTTACCCATCCAAATCTGGTGTAATCATCCACTATCACCAAAACATACTTCTTTCCGTTGATACTTTCTGTTCTCATTGGTCCGCAGAGGTCCATATGTAGAGTATGGAGAACTTCAGTATTGGTGTTTTCTGCCTTTAGTGGATGTGATGCTTTCTTGCTTTTACCAAGCTGACAAGATGGACACAAATGGTCTTTGTCATATTTCAGCATGGGTAAACCTCTGACAAGATTATTTCGAGCCAATTCGTTCAAAGTCCCGAAATTCAGATGATTCAACCGACGATGCCATAACCATGACTTCGTTGAAGAGGCTTTTGTAAGCAAGCAAACTGGTGAAGCTGACATCATATCATTCAGTGAGATGGAGTACAGGTTGGTTGTCCGTGAACCTTTGAGTAGATCCACCATATCGTAGTTGCGGATGTGACATGAATGCTGTCTGAATGCAACTTCTAAACCTCCATCACAAAACTGTCCTACAGAGAATAGGTTTGTGTTGGTCTTTCAACATACTTAGACTCGAAGCGATGATAGTGTCACCCAGTTTTTAATTCCCATAGCTACGATTGCTGCATAGTCTCAATTGCCCAATTAACAGTTACCAATAATCTTTTCCAAAGTTTATAAGTACGCCGCTCGATCACCGGGCATATGTCTTGAGGCATCCTGATCCAGATTACCACATAGAAACAATTTGAACTGCCCTGCAGTAACCAAACATTTTACGGTGATAGGATGCCATGAAGGGTATCCGGTTAGGTTTGCAATCAAAAATACCGGAGATCCCTTTGGAACCTGCCTGTCGATCACTAAGTTTATGGTCAGTAAACCTAGAGACCATAGTTATTTTGGGGCTAGAACTAGCACTCGGGGGTAGTTCTATTGGCTTATCAGTAGGTTCCATGATCCTAGTTAAAGGATACTTCTCAAATAATGAGAAATGCCTTCCAGTGGCTTCACTGAGGCTTGCTATTAGATACAGGTTTGTAATTGGTTTTCAAGACTCTCTTAATGGGCTTCCAAACATCTTAATGGGTTTCATTCTTTTTGGGTTGGCGTTTAAAGACGCTTAGTCTGGTGGGGTTTAACATTTTACAGAATATCACACATAACCAAACAATCATTAGGTAGGCAAAAACCAAAGATTTGTTTACATGCATACAAACAGTGTTCAAATTTGAAACAGAAAACAGAATGTGTTACAAGCAAATTAGAAGCTACACGATTCTTTGTATTAAGTCTATGGTGTGATTATACTCTCCTGCATTCGACTCTTAGCGGACAAAGATCTATGATTCCGAGGGGTCTCTTGCACAGTTTTGCTAGCTCCAGAAGTGGGGTTTACTCCTGTAGACATAGGCACACACACGTTAGTTTGCTTATTAGGATGCACAACTGGTTTTTGAGTTGGTTTGAGTGAAGGTCTGGGAGGTTCAACAAAAGTTACTTGCTTCTTCTTAGGTAACGGGGTTGGTTTGTCCCAGTTAGCACGTTTAGGTGGTGGAATATACTTAGACTAAGTTGTACATTCCAGGAGCAAGCACTTTTGGTGTCTCAGAAGTTGAAGGTTCACTACTTGTTTTACCAGTCACTTGGGCTTTCAGCTGGTTATTTCCCGCAGTTAAGGCACTAAGCTTATCGGTGTATGCAATGCGTGAGTGAGTATTCGCCTTTGACAGTTCATCATACTTTCTTTTGAGACTCACGTTTTCTACCTTAAGGCCATCTAGCTGAATCCTAAGGGAGGTAATCGTATCTTTCAACTGAATTCTATCAGTGTCTAAGGCCTGTTGGTTACTACTACACTTCTCAGTGGGACTGATTTCAACACCTTCATGTGTTGATCTGACATCTAAATCTCTGATTGTTGTCATCTTTCCCTTGAAGTTGTTTTCTTAACTTGTTAATTTCAAAACTTGCATTGAAGGCACTAGAAGTGTCTATGCACTGTTTATAGTTTTGAAATTTAAGTTGTAAATCAATATGGGTCTTTTGTAAATGAGATTTACGATTTCTACAGATTCATTGACCTTCTTTTGTTGTTTTAAAACTTCAGCTTCAAGTTCAGAAACTTTAGTGTGTTCCCTCCTATCGCATGCAGGATCTAAGATCTACGCAAGGCAATCAAATCTAGGGGCACAAATATCGGAAGTAAGCACCATAAAGCTAGATATCTTTTTCTAAACATTCAGCAATTAAGCAGTCATTTTTGATTAAAAGATTTTTCTTCTCTATGGTCAGGTTCTTGTTATCAAGAACACATCGTTCATACTCCGCATCCAAGTCATCAAAAATCTGTTCATATTCTTTTACTTCTTTGAAAATTGTTTCATTAGCAGATTCTATGTGTTTTTTGAAATGGTCATAAAATGGTACCAGTTGTTGTTCAACAAACTGTTTGGCATAATCAAAACACCATTCGGAAACATAGAGTGGTTTTTGTGTTGTTCGTTCATTTATGATACCTTCAAATTGATGAAAAACAGCATTAACCTGTTGAAAATGAAACAGAACTTGACTTGGAGGTGGACGATTATGAACAAAAGGAGTAACAGGTGTGGCAGGGTTACTAGCATTACTAGCAATTTCATTAGAAGAAAGCCAATACGCCTGTTCTTGGGACAGTTCCTTCTGAGGAACAAACATCATGGCATTAAGCTTGTCATAGAAACCGTTTGCGGGTCTAACATGTCCTGGTTTTTCACTCATCTTTTTCATGCTAACCACTTGGTGTTACCAAGGACTTCTTCCACTAATCCCATATTGCGAACAGGATGTAAGCGGGACTGGCAAAAGGGTATCAGCATCATACAAGACAGGTTGAGCACGCTTGGCTATATAACCAAGACCTGGGTTACGGGTACCTAGGAGGTCCTTGTGCAAGTCAGCGGTGCGGATTTTTTGGTTTTTAGAATGATAGGAAATAGTTGGTGTTGGCATGTTCATTCTTTGCAACATATCTCTTGCCAACTTTGTTAGCTATCTTTAAACAATAATTTCATTTAGATAATACTATCTGCATAGATCCTTTTTCTCAGATAACTGTCTTTTCATTTTCAAATGGTAAAAAGTCAATTGATTTTTCTTTCCTGAAGAGTGGATTTAAGCAACGTTTTTCTTGCATCACGTCAGCGTACGCTTATTACGCTGAATCACTAGGGCTTGTTCCTGTCTAACTTTGTTTTCAAGATCAAGTTTGACCTTTTGGGTATCTAGACGATATATTTCTTGCTTGCATTGAAGAAGCTTATTTTTTAAGGTCTCGATTTCCAAACATTTTTCTTGGTTAACCTTAGCATGTCCGTCTCTAGTTGGGTTTGTAAGTCAGTTAAGGATGGCATTCATAGAAAACTTTATCAGAATGCGTCTGCAGAACCTCAGTTGGAACATTTTGGGCTTCGGTGTCAAGAAGATACTGATGATACGGGATCGTATTGTCATCAATCTCAGTCTCAGCATCGGAGTTTAAATGTTCTTCCTGGTGCATCTCCTGACTCAATGATAATCTCACATTATCAATGATTTGATTGTCTTGGAGTGTACCGCATGACTGGATTGTTGGGGTTGCACTAGTGGATGACAAGTTGCCATGAATGGACAGCAGTTTTGGGGTCCTTCATCCACGTCTGAGTCATATGCATCCTCGTGTTGGCTTGAAACATGTTTGTTGTAGTCAGTGCCTGAGGTTGATCATAAGGTGCGGTGCATTCCACATCAGCGAGGAATGCTTCAGCTTCAGCATCTAACACATCTCCTTTCTCTTTAGCTTCCATCAGTAAAGCTTTATCTTTGAAGTACTGAGAGTCCATCTTTCTCTTGGGTTCTATACACTGCCTAGCCACATGTCCTTCTCCTCTGCAGTTGTAACATATCACCTTCTTGCCTCGAGCACCTGTATTACCAACATTACCTGGAGCCTTCCTCTGAACTGGTTCAGTAACAATGTGACCATCATGCACCGTAGCATGAGTCCTTGAGTTGGAGGAAGTCCGGAGCTGGTTGTTGGTGGGTGGAAACTGCTTTTGGAAACCACTTAAGAGATTAGCAATCTGAGTCATAGTGGCCATCAAAGCGTCATTCGGAGACTGAGCAGTAGGTTGAGGGTGATGAAAGAGCAGGTGCAGATGTGGTGTGAGCTACATAGGCCAGTGGATCAACAATACTTGTAGACTGCTCCTGTTTCTTGAGAGTCTTTTTGGCATGAGGCTCGTAGGCTTTGAGATGAGTATAGATCTGAACATAAGGTGTGGTTGAGATATCCATGTTCTGTTTGACATTAGTCCCACCATACTTACCCCTATACGCTGGAGATTGCTTGGAAAATTGTGTTTATCTGATGAGTAGCGGCTTTCGAGCTGGAGTATAATTCTTCAAGTCATTCACAAGCTTGTGGAAAGCACAAAGTAGTCATGAATGGACTCGTTTCAATGGCACGAGAAACGTTCAGACTTATCAAACCAGAATCTCTACTCTCCGTTGTTGTAGAGTTCTTCCGATCCTCATAAGTAGTTCTACAATTGTTCCAAATCTCTTGAGCAGTGTTGTCTGTTTGAGTATGTGAAGAGTGTGTCGGGGAAGACTTGACTGTGGATGATTTCAGCTGTAGTATCAGCCATTTCGAGCTTGTTTTCTTCGTCATTGAACTCAGAATCAAGCTTTTTCCTCGGTCCGGGCACAATAGTAGAACCGGTAGGTGGAGGATCTGTGACCATCGGGTGAGGTGTAGGTCCATTCTGAATGGATTTCCTTATAGCTTCCCTATTTGTTTCCCGAATGTACCTTTGTATGCGTATTTTCCTGAAGCGTATTCATCTTCAACCAACATTGTGGGACGGGTATCGGTACCAGGCTGCATTTTGTTTCTTTTTTGGTTGCATTGATTAAAACTTTGTTTATGAGATGATCTGATCTTAAGGTGACTGTTGATTTGATAACTTGGTGTGAGGTTTATGATTTTCGGTTAAATTTGAAAAACATGTAAAAAATGCTGTTTTTGAGGGCCTAAATGATCCTGCCGAATGGCCAAAAAAATGACTGGGCTCTCGCTTCGAGAGGAAGAGTCTTGGACCGTTGGGCGTTCTGAGTTGTATAAAAATTTCAGAACATTACGACTCAAAAAATTATTTTTGCGTCAAATTCAAGCAAAATGCAAACGTAGATTGTTCATAACGCAATGGATTGTCAAAACGCAACAAACTTTGTTGTCAAACGCAATGATACTTGTTGTCAAAACGCAATGATATCTTCCTCAAAACGCAATGAATTTTGTCTCAAAACGCATATGAATTTTTCTCATAAATCGCAATGAAATTTTTTCTCAAAAACGCAATGCCAAATTTTCTCGTAAAGCAATGAAAGTTTGTCCAAAACGCAATGACACTTGAAGTCAAAACACAATGCTTGAAAATTTTTGGCAGCGTAGCGTTTTAGTCAAAACGCAATAGAAATCTTCAAAACGCAACCTGTATGCTCAAAACGCAATCTGTGTGATCAAACGCAAAACTTGAAATATTCTCAAACGCATCATGAATATTCTCAAAACGCAACATGGAATATGCTCAAAACGCAATATATGATAGATCCTCTATAACGCAACAAAAGAAATAAATTATCTCCTCTGTGCTTTTTGCTTTATTTTAAAATCACTTCGAACCCAAACTCGAACAAAACCACGTCTCTTTTGGATTAATTCGAACGAAAGGGCATGAATCATAACATCACGAATCGAATTTTTTCTTTAATTTTCGAATCTACCTTAAACCTCTTTTTTTTTTAAATTCGGTTCAAATACATAAAAATAATTTAAAACAAACAATAACTTTTGGTCTTGATACACAATTGTAGGTCTTAGTTCATTCGCTTAACACTATGAACACAAAGATTAGTCTTTAAAATTGAATTGTATTAATGAAAAACTCAAAGAAAATGGTGTGGAACCAAAACACACATAAATGAGACTCTAATATCTAAGTTGCTAACTTGTTAACATAGAAATGAAACTAAAATGGCTTTATATAGCTCTTAGGGCTTGGCCTTGGGCTATGATGGGCTTTCTTCCATGAATGGCCCATTTAATATTATGACACGCTTAAACGAGCTAGACTTTTGTCTTGTATCTTCGAGTGACCGAAGCTTCTTTGTTCGGATCCATTTATGTGATCCTAACAGTCTATTTATAAGATTTAATAATAGTTTAAAAAAGAAAACAACTAACCTTGTTTCTCTCCACACGATCCCGGAATACTTCACAATTTCTTTATCAGCCTTTAAAAGCTTCAATGCGGTAGCGAAATCAAAGTTTGCTAGAAGCAAACAAAAGAGAGGTGCAACTTCATCACAGCAGAATCAGGCTGGCCATGTGGGTTTAGGTCGAATATGCTTGTACGTACGACAGTATGGTGTATCTTCTCACACTTATGGCATCAATGTTTTGTGCGTATGGTAATGGCAAAATCCAAGTGTTGGCCAGAGTCTGAGTAACCAAAAAAATGCCAAACATTAGGAATAGATACTGAAGAGCAAATTCGTAAGAAGTTGAAAGCAGCTAAGAGTATTAAATATAAAAAAATAGGTTACCACTTATGTCGGGAAACGGATGTGAATAAAAGCATTTTTGAATCGTTATTAGTGCGTCGAATCTTCTTGGTGGGTATTTACATAAATAGAAGGCGTGGGTTAATATGTATGCATGGTGAACGTGAAAACAATGCTTATATCTTTTGCGGTTGATAATTGTTTCGTCTTCTACTCAATTCACAGCGTCTCTATGCAACAAAATCCTACTTGTTTATAAAGAATTGGGTTACACTTCGGGCCTAAAGGCTCGAGGTAGGCAAGTACTATATGATCGTCCAATCTCTGTTGATAGCCAAGACAACCTCGTAGCAGCTGAAATGTATGTCCTATTAACAAAAACAGAAAACCAAAAGTAAAAAGCTTGATATACAAATAAGACTATTGTTACAGAAGATACATTAAATCAGATAGTATAGTGGCAGGAAAGACAGCGCTAAAAATACGTGAGAACATAAGCTTTAAGAAGTCGGGGTTTGCGGAAAAAAGTTCAGCACTAAACCATTAATTTAGTCTTTTCCTAGATGAGTGGTTGATTTTCATTTGATAATGGTTCATAGATGATTGTGATGGCTAATTATTGTGCCATAGCATATCCAAAAGCATCCCACTCACCAAGAGTGGCACAATCAAATTCACCATGTCAAATATGGAGTAAAAAGATAATATTAAACCAAAAGTTGTCTATATAGAATGATAGCAAAAAATTTATAAGTATGTCGGAATTAAATGTGTAATTCAAGAAGCAAGACATACCTTTTTGGTTGTCCATGTTCGTCCATATGTTCTTCATTAACAAAGAAGTCAGCCATTTCATCCTCATATTTACCCGTGTCACCATCCTCTTCCTCTTCGTTGCTCATCTTCAACAATGCATCGGTGGTGGACTGATTATTGTAATTTTATCAAAAAATACAAAAAACCATACCATCATCATCAAAATTTCAAAAAAACATACATCTGTCATCATCAGCCTTTGCTTCTTTAGTCTCTTAAACTTTTTACTCTCCACTTTTGAGAATCGAAAGCCGTTATCTTCAAGGAGCTCATAGTCATCTTCGTCAAGATCATAGTTCTTCTCCGATTCCCTTAAGATTGGTAAACCACAAGTTAAAAAACATGACATTCACACATGAACAACAACAATTAGGATTGAACTTCCCCGTTCGGGTAGATAACAACGCACTACCATGTAAACAGGTGCATTTCATTTGAGGAACTCTAGGTGTTAGGCAATGCACCTACTGGGGCAACAACTTAAAATTAACGTATTTTTAAGGTTTCAATGTCATGAGCTTAGCGCAACGTAAATACTTTTGACGGATATTGTATGTGTTACAATAGTCATACCTTTTGAAATCTTGTGGGCACACTACTTTTTGTTGAACGTTCTCTAAATACTTACACACTTTTCATAATACTATGAGTGAAGCAGTTAACTAAACGTTTTTTATTCTCATAAATACTTTACTTAAACCTATGAATTCACCAACTTTATGTTAACCGTTTTAAGCATGTTTTTCTCAGGTGCTTAGCTTTGGACTTCTATGATGTGCTATGTGGAGTCTACGTGCAATATGATACCATTTATCAAGACTTTATTTATCCTTCATACTCGTTGACTTTTGAAAACTTAATTATGCTTCCGCAACGTTTTAATTTCATTTGAAATCTTGTAAGACTTATCTATTTTTAAATAAAGCAAGAGTTATGACTTTTGAAAGTTATTAGTGGTGTTCGCTCGTCCTTTGTGTATGTCTATTATGGACGTCACGCTCTCAGACTCCTTTTTGACTAGACCGGTTTGGGGGTGTGACTGATTGGTTCCTGAGCCAAGGGTAATAAGAGGAAACCGGTAGTATTTTACTAGGTTGGTTATAAACCAGTATGTGATCCTTACGTGCCTTATCTTTTCCCATACGTGCGTTTTCTTTTACCTTATATGTGCGTTTACTATTGGATATACTTAAGTTATTTTGCCTTGCGTTTACTTTTGTCTTGTGCATATTTTACACTCGTTTTATATAAAGGTTATTTATATAAATACTAAAACTATTTCTAAGACATTATAAGTGAAACAATGATCTCATTTATTTCTAAGACATTGTGAGTGACACAATGGTCTCTAAACGTTTCCCAAGACATCATGAGTGATATGATGGTCTTTAAAACTTTTCATGGGTCTACATAATAATATTTTACATAATATCAAAACTTGTCACAATCTGCTAACCTTACATTATCTTGTTACCCGAACCCGAATGCGAGTTAAGCACTCGCCCCATACTGTAAAAACACATGTGTCATCTCGTAATGTCTCAATCTTTCTTACACCTCGTAACACCTAGAAACATGTCAATTAATTCGAACATGACTTTAACTTATCACCTCGTCACCTCGTAATGTTCCATTTCTGGAAACACGACTTTTGAAATTCGACTTATCTTATTTTCTTTACTTTGTTCGATTTTGAGGAAAATACCAACAGCGAGACAAAGAATGAGTTCCGCGAAGATCGAGCATATTATAACCTAACGAATTACTAATGCTATCAAAGCTATTGCCGTCTATGAGGCAAAAATCAATTGGACTCAGACTCGATATGGGATCAAGATCGTACACTAGGAATGCCAACAAACTAAAATAAACGACAAAAGGTTGTGAGAGTCTTCGTGCTGGACAGATCACTAACAACGCGGATATATAGGAAAGTTACCTTTTTGCAATAGGTATAAGTTACACCACACTAGGCCATGCACTATGAAGTGCAACAACTACAAGAGAGTTGGTCACATGACACGGGATTGTAGGACACCCATTTCAATAACAACTTAGAGAACCCTAATGGAAAAATTAGAAATGAGGTAACCTTTTTACGAGGTGGAAAGCCAGGCATTACAAGCGAAATGGTTAATGCTCAACCATTGAACCGGGTTTGGAAGGTAAAAACTCGCGGGAACTCTAACGTCATCAAGGATAATGTTGATGCTTAAAGAGAGATTTTCCTATATTGCCTAGTAAAACATAAGAAGACTTAGACCGTATCCCTTAAAAGAATTACGCTAGTACTTCCTTGTGAATTTTGTGTATGGTGTGGGTACTTTAAACTTCATTTTGTGACATGACGATTCCGTTGGTCACACTTTAATTCTCTATTAATTTATGTAAGTTTCCCTTCAAATTTTTTATTGTGTTACGGACCATTTTCCTATTGTTCTATAAACCATCTTACCTTTATAAACTAATTGTATGTTATCCTATGAGCTATTTTAGTGTCGTCTTATAAACAGAGTCGCTGTTGTTTTATAAACTATCTTCTGCTAGCCTACGAACCGTTTTGCTGACAACTTATCATTGATTTTGCTAACACCTTATAAAGCATTTTGATATCATTTTGTAATCCATTTTGTCAACATCTTGTAACTATCGTACTATCGCCTCATAAACTATTTTGCCATCATTATATAAAATAATTTTGTTTTCATCTTATAACTATTTTGCAGTCATTTACCAACTATTTTGGATACTACTATAAACTACTTTGCAGCCTTTTATAACTTTTTTGTTGTCTTTTTTTTTCTTATTTAATTAGTTTGTTGCAAAATCGTTAAACTAGGTGGTACTATATTATATACCCCTTATAATTACATTATAAACGTCACGTGTTTTATTGTAAACTATTTTACTAACCAACCTCTAGACTATTTACTGTTTCTTACATATATTTGGTGTGTTATATATTTAAGCTCCCATGTTTTTTGTTTTTACGAACTGTTTTTGATACCTTATAAACTATACTATTTATACCATCTGAAACTTTTAAACATAACACTAGTTTGACGAAAAGAGCATTTCATTGTTATTACCTAAATTATGCATAGCCTGGTCACCTATGTATAATTCAGGAAGGACCATGCCATGTTGAGAGTAGTCACCTTAAAAATTCTGTCAATTTATCATTACTTTCCATCTCTATTTTCTTTTTCTTTCGTTATAATTTCAACGGGATTTTATGTATTTAGTCTTACTAATATTTTAGTGCCGTATTCATGAGTTTGTCAGTCAGTGTATTGTTTTTATTTTCTTTTTTTTTTTATTTTTGTTTTTGTTTTTATATTTTTTTTTTGTGTTTTTTTTTAGTGTTTTAAGCACATAAACTAAGTAGATTTTTCAACCCTGTATCATAGAAGACACCATACCTTAGCTAAATGGATCCGAATTCCGCCTCCTTGTAGTCATGATAATGCTGGATGGTAAGATTTTAGAACGTAATGAACTTAACCTTCTAGCTGGATTTTAACCAAGAGAACTAAGAGATTTCCTTCAATTGACTTACCTTTTAGTGAGTTAGAATCATGAAGATGATGAGATTCTTGTGCCGACGAAACTTCTAATGGACATGGCATTAAAGTAAAGGACACAATTATTGCAAGTACATGGAACATAGCTGATAGAAGCATCGCACTCGTATGAGTTTAGTAATCCAAGTACATCGGATTCATACTCCCTAAACATAAAGTACATTGTGGATTTATATAATGGGAAGATAATAGGAGCCTATACTTTCATTCGAGGTTGTACCTAAATTTTCTAAATCATCTGTTTCACATCGACTTAACGCCCGTAGGACTTGATAGTTTTGATGTTATCTTCGGTATAAATTAGTTTATTCGAAGCATCTACGCCGTCTTGTTTATGAATGAGAAATCGCCGTTTTCCTTTCGGTATGAACCTTACTAATTTAGGTAAATAAAGCGATAGTAAGAAGTGCGTCTAGATAAGTTATCTGTGCACCTAGATAAGAAATATATTCAGCAAAAACGGATACCATGTCATCAATGGGAAAAAGGTCACCAAAAAGAAGAATGAGAAAAAATCAAAACGACTGAGGGACCGCTCCTATCTTGAGAGTGTTCGGAAGTCTTTCCCGGAGATTTTTCCAAGACTTTTACAACCCCGCAAGTAGGAAGATCAGGAATTCACTTTTCTTCCTTTTCTTCTTTTTTTGCTTCTCCAAATATCTATCCGCCTCATCCTCGTCTGTTCTTCTTCCTCTACATTCATCTATATGAAACCATTTTTCTCCTACTCGTTATTCCATATTCTAATCAACACGATAAACTCAAATAGCATGTCAAAAAACGAGACTCGCAAAAACAAACACGAAGAAACCAAACATTATAGCACAAAATCATATAATTAGAAGGTTCTTGTAATGCTTAATTAACCCAATGAACCCTAACACCATACCTAGCTATCTCATAACATCAAACAGAACATAACTTAAATAGCCAGCAACCAATAACTCAAACAACTAAATTCACTCCCACCAAAACTTTATTGAAAAAATGTTAAAGAATTTACATATAACAAAGCTATCCTATACTTATTAAAATAGAAAAAGGCCTAAAACCTATGACCTTCAAGCTCAAACATGACCTAATACCTTAACTAATATGGCATCACAGAAACTAAAACTTCATCAAAAGAAAATATGCTTAGAACTAATATGAATCTTAAAATGGGAAACGCTTTATATCAGGTCATAACTATTATAGTAGTAATTCCTTTAACTTCTAAAAGGGATGTTTGGAGTTGCTTAAAAGTAGTTACTTATAAGGTGCTTGAGATTAGGTGCTTGAGAAGTAACCATTAAGTGCTTGAGATTAAATGCTTAAAAGTAAAAGGTTATACATGAACATGAAAGGAAAAGTAAATATACCTTTGGTTGCTTTTTCTTTGAAGCATTACATCAGAAACTTGTTAAGCACTTTATGAAACACCTGCTATATATCATTTCATTTAACGTCACTATGCACTCTTATGCTATTGAAAAATCGTGTATTGTACTTATAATAGTGCATACATGTAGTTTTATATACGTTTGTAAGAACTTCTTTTCGTCATGCCATTAAATACTGAGACAAATCATTAGCATTTGATCGACCCCACCTTCTAGCATCACTCGATTAATTCATAAAAACGGGGAAAACCATACAGATATTTTATTATCAAGATTTAAAAAAAACAAACTGTGTTAGTGAATCTCACAAAATAACATAAATATTTATAACACCACCCATATCAATATTAACTTCTAACCTTTTGAAACCCATAATGCTCATACCCAAGTTTCCCTTTACGAACATCCGCAACCGAACTCGCATTCTCATCTAACTTAAACACCTTCAAGGTACACCAAAAATCTTAAATTTAAAAACCCATAAAATTGATTGCCCAAAAATTCTGGAAACCCGATTCATTTTTGAATAAAAAAGATACGATGAGACTTACTATTGATTTCCGGAGTGAAGACGTCCGCACAAAGTTCGCCGAAAAACCCAGAGACAAGCCGGCGACAATCACTTTGTAGCAAGAGAAGTTGTTATCTAGTTTATGTTTGTATTTTTTTTAGATCGGTAGAGGAAGAGAAATGAAAGTGGGGAGAGGGACACGTAAGATGATACGTGTTTTGTTGAGAGAGAGAGAACACGGTAACCCAATCACCAATATTTTAATCCTTTTGTACTGTTCATAAGAGTTGTTTAATATTAAAATTAATATAAAAAAAATCAAATGAGAGAGGGGAGACAGGGAGAGACAACACAGCAAATATATAAAAGTTATAAATTAAATGTCTTCAGTTAGAAATAATTATAAAGCCCATACAATTGATGTTAATTACAAAAATACCATCAATCAACCATTAATCTCATCCAACACTAACTAATACATCCAACGGTCCAATAATAGGAGTCGTAAAATGACCTGAAATTAAGAAATGTTACAGTCTCCACCCGTTAAAAGAGCTTTGTCCTCAAAGCTTAAGACCTTGTAGTGGATGACGAAGCCCGGTTTGTGAAAAGCTATGGGTATTTCTGTTTGAACGAATCTTCACGTTCCCAGGTGAACTCAGGACCTCTCCTAGAGTTCCAACGAACCTTAACCAATGGTATCCGGCTTCGCTTCAATCGTTTGATCTCCCGTTCCATGATTTCAACGGGCTCTTCCACAAACTGGAGCTTATCGTCAACGTGAATTCCTTCTAACGGCATGACTAATGGTTCGTCAGCGTAACATTTCTTCAGATTAGACACATGGAAAGTATGGTGAACTCTGCTCAACTCCTGAGGAAGTTCCAGCCTGTAGGCAACTTTCCTAACTTTGGCTAACACCTTGAAAGGTCCGACATATCTCGGGTTCAACTTACCCCGCTTACCGAAACGTACAACCTCTTTCTAAGGTGAGACCTTGAGCATAACCCTATCCCTAACTTTGAACTCCATGGGCTTCTGCTTCAAATCAGTGTAGCTCTTTTGTCGATCCTTAGCAGCTTGAATTCTCTGCTTGATCAGGACGATCTTTTCTGTTGTTTCTTGGATCAATTTTGGACCAGTCAGTTGGGCTTCTCCAACTTTGACCCAGCACATAGGTGATCGACATTTTCGGCCATAAAGTGCCTCATAGGGTACGGCCTTTATGCTAGCGTGATAACTGTTGTTATATGAAAATTCGACTAATGGCAAATGTTTAACCCAGCACTTGCCAAAATTAATCATGCAAGTACGTAGCATATCCCAAGAGTTTGGATAGTCCTCTCGCTCTGGCCATTGGTTTCTGGATGATACGCAGTGCTCATACTTATATCTGTACCCAAAGCTTTCTGAAATGATTTCCTAAAATTTGACGTGAATCTTTCATCACGATTACAGAAGATTGAAACAGGTATTCCATGTCTTGCTACTATCTTGTTCAGGTACAACCTTGCCAACTTGTCTAAGGGATAATTTTCCCTTATTGGCAAGAAGTGAGTAGATTTTGTAAGTCGATCCACAATCACCCAGATGGTGTCAAAACCTTGTGACGACTTAGGAAGCTTGGTGATAAAATCCATCGTGATATTATCCCACTTCCACTCGGGTATTGTTGGTTGTACTAACAGTCCTGATGGCCTTTGGTGTTCGGCCTTGACCCTCGCACATGTCAAGCACTTGCTAACATAGGTGGCGATGCCAGCTTTCATATTGGGCCACCAATATAGCTTTTTCATGTCTTGGTACATCTTTTCAGAACCGGGATGGATAGAATACTTCGACTTGTGAGATTCGCGCATAATCACAGATCTTATGTCGCCATAGCAAGGTAACCAACTCCTGCCGTTTAAACATAAAGTTCCATCAGCGCGTGGTTCTAATTTTTCCTTGGGTATATCCTTTCTGATCATACCACCTACGTCTTCATTCTCAAGATTCTCTGGTTTCAGGGCTTCGATCTGAGCTTTTAGTATTTGTTTGGGAAGATCCAAGCCAATAGTCATAACTAAGGCTCAAACCCGCAATGGTTCAATTTATTCCTTACGGCTCAATGCATCGGCTACTACATTTGCCTTCTGTTAGGATCACATAAATGGACCCGAACAAAGAAGCTTCGGTCACTCGAAGATACAAGACAAAAGTCTAGTTCGTTTAAACATGTAATATTATGTAAACGGGCCATTAATGAAAAAGCCCATCAAAGCTCAAAAGCCTCCTAGGCTAATCTTTTTATTAGTATAAATACTCCTAGTTTAGTCAAAAATTAGGTTAGACATTTTAGAGAAAGAATTAGCTAGTCATTATTGTGAGGGTTTTTCTAGCCACGAAAAGGTTTTGTTTTCTTTTTCAATCATCAATAAAGTTTTAATTTTCTGCTTCTTGATTCTACACTTCGTTGTTAAAGGTTTGTATGAATGATCATGGAACCTACAATTGGTATCAAGAGCCTACAAGATTGATGATTTGATTTGTTTTTGTTATTTTTGTTTTATTGATTTCGAAAAAAAGAGGGTTTAGATTTTTTGTTTTGATTATTTGTTTGTTTTTTATTCTTGATTCATAGATGGTTTATGTTTAATCTAATATCACTCAAACCATCTTGTTAGCAATCAACGATCTCGTGATTTTCTTTTGTTCTTTCTTTTTGGTTCGAAAAGTAAAAAAAAAGAAGTGGGGATCGAACGAGTTCAAGTCGTCAAGCACCGAACGAGTGGAAATCTAGTGAGGATCGAACAAGCAAACTCTTGGAGAACCGATCTAGCAAAACCTTTAGAGATCGAACGAGAGATCGAACAAGACGACCGAACTAGCTTATACTCAAGGATCGAACAAGAGATCGAACAAGCATCGAACAAAAGGATCGAACAAGGGATCGAACAAGAGGATCGAACAAGAGGGATCGAACAAGAGATCGAACAAGCATCGAACAAAAGGATCGAACAAAAGGGATCGAACAAGAGACCCGAACAAGACAACCGAACGAGCAATTCTCTTGGTGAACCGAACTAGTGGACTTTCAAGCTTGGACCGAACTAGTTTATACTTCAAGGACCGAATTAGCAAATCC
>BQNB010139266.1:0-14363 GCA_026074375.1 Tanacetum coccineum
TTGGTCGGATATGGCCGGGTCTTGATCTTCAGCCAATGAAAGGTAAAAGTCTAATTTTATGTACGTGAAAAGTAAGAAAGAAAGAAATAATGCAACAGTTAGAGAGCATGAAACCTGAAATTATATGTCGTTATAACTCTAATAATGAAATATCACAATTCAAATGGTTAGGGAGTGTTTGGATACGCTTTTTGATGGAATTCGTTGCAGTTAGTTGGAAACTTATCTAAAACTAATTGGTTAATCCTTAAAACAAGCTCATGATGACTGTAACATCAAAACTTTTTTATTATGACTTTAAGCCAAAATAATCACATATTCATTATTGTGACAAAAGTTCAGCAGCATAAAAAGTTCAGCAGTAAATTCTAGATTAAGATCACCTTTGCATTACCCTTCACATGACCAACCATATTGAAATGTTCAAGATTATCCATCTCCGTTCCTCTTAAGACACACCAGTTTCTTTTGCAGTCACGCTTTTCAAATTGGCTTCGTTGATAAAAAAAAGATTTATGGTACTAGTTTTAGTAAAACATTATGAAAATAAGCATACCAATGTAGATGTGAAAAAAATGGTTGGTCACACGAGTTGGGTAAGGAATGAAAATGGGTTCGTTTTAAATGGGTCAGTTTTGATACGGGTCAAAAGCATGCCAGTTTTGGTATGGGTCAATCCACTTTCTGCACATGCCTACAGCAACTAACTGTTGGCTACCCTAATGGACTTCGACCCAACCAACCTAATACAGGTAAAACAAACCCGAACTAGAATTTTACATGGATAAGTATTACAATACTTTTACTATTCTAAGCATTTGTTCAGCTAGGGTCTTATCAGCTTATTTTCCCGACCCGGTCCCAACACAAGGGAAACAAACCCATGTAATCCAGGTTCTGCAATATAATTTGGTATGCTTTTGGTGTGTGGAAAGGATGTTTACAAATACGTAGTCTAAGAGGGCTTCGCTGATGTGAAATGAACTTCAGTACTTTCTATGTGGATCTTGCTCTCAAGAATTACTCTCTACATGCATAACATTAATATAAACCAAGCTTGAATCTTTAGAAAGCCCACCTTCTAATTCAGTCTAATTGCGATTTGAGGACCATTCCACACTCGGGCCTGCTTTGTTACAGTAACGTATATATAGTTTCTAGAATGTATACTACATGCACAGTTACATCTACTAGTTCAAACTTTCACATTTCCGAGTCTTCATCGTCGCTCTCAGGGGCGGAGCTAGTAGGGTGACTAGTGGGTGCTGAGCCACCCTTAATCAACCTACTTGATTTATTAATTACTTATATTACAAGCCGCTAGTCAACTGATTTTTATTTTCAGCCCCCTTTATCGCTATAACGTTTTGTGTTAATCATGGTCGGCCTCTCTTAACTAAAAATCCTAGCTCCGCCCCTGGTCGTGACTCGCGCTCGTGTATAAATTGTTTAGAAGTGAGTCTCATGTCTCTTATACTTTTACTGTACGTGTTACAAAGGAACATTGACCACTATATCATCGTAAGACAAACTTTTATTTTATTTTTTATTGCCTCCTCTTAAGATTAGCTCGAAAGAAATGCCAAATTTGTAGAAATTTGTGGTCCAGGACTTTAGTTCTAGTGACACGTAGCTCATTTGGTTCGAAATGAGATATGTTATATATTAGGAATAAAGTTAAACAAAGGTTAAGGGGTTAAGTGTACATTGTAATTTTGATTAGGAATATACTATAACTAGGATTAGATAAGCATGCCTTTTAAAGGCAAGGATGTTTCCTATTATATTTAGGATAGGTTTCTACCCCCTCATCTCTATAAATAGGGATGAGGGGGGGATGCTAGTTTGTACATTCTTTGCTTATTCGTTAATTAATACAATGTAACGTTTGGGGTCACGCGTGGGTTTTCTTTGAGTCTATATTCCGTGCTAGCTTTCAAGGTTTGTTGGACTTATCGTATAACAAGTGGTATCAAGAGCCAAGGTTACGTTGGTTTCTTGAAGCTAGGTCGACTCAAAGGTGTACAATCCCATCAAGTGATATCTCCTCTTTTTGGTTCGTCGGTTCCTGCGCAGCGGTGGGAGAATTGACGTTGCGGATTCGTTAACCGTTGGATCGTTGTGAAATTCGAATCGTAGGTCGAAGACACATAGATAATCTCACCAGACGGATCTTCAGTTAGAGGTTCGTAGAGGGAGATACAGTAAGTCGAAGTTGCTGCTCTAGAATATGCAGATTCTATTTAAAGTAGATTTCGATCAAGGATTTGAAGGCTTAAGATTATCGAGTTTGTAGAATGATAGAAAACCCTTTTTGTTATGATTTATTATTGACCACTATTTATAGTGGTAAAACCCTAATACCCTAAACCCAGAAACGGGCTTGGGCCTATTTATTCACTAATACTCCCCCGCAGTCCGAGCGGCGAAATTGTAAAAGCTCGGACTGGAGTAGTAAACTAGAAAAGAAAAGAAAAAAATAGACAAAACATTTATTATTGACCACTATTGAAAGCCTCTTCTTCTTCTACCATCTTCTTCATTGTTTGTTTGAGTTGAAAGCTCTTCTTCTTCTATCATCTTATTCATGCAGACGTCAAGGTATATCTATCTGTCGAAGATGGCAAACTCAACCTGTATCTATCTGCCAAAAACTAAAAGTCTTATCGGGACTTAAACCTTAGATTCGACAAAAGTCGTCTCGGGACTTGATACCCTAGATTCGACAAAAGTCGTCTCGGGACTTATACCCTAGATTCGACACCAACAAAAGTCGTCTCGGGATTTGATACCCTAGATTCGACACCAACAAAAGTCATCTCGGGAATAAGAACCCTAGATTCGACACCAACAAAAGTCGTCTCGGGAATTAATACCCTGGATTCGACATAAAAAAAACAATTAAATAACTATAATGATAGAGTTGCAGAGTCAACACCAAAACCACCAATGATAGAACATAAAATCTTCTCTTTAGCTTTCCCATCACTCCTTCCCCTAGCTTTCGTTTCAAACAAATCTTTCATGTCCATCATCTACTAACGACAATCAGTAGTGGTCCTATAATGAGTGGTGATGATGGCGGCTAGGGTTTTTTTTTATTTAGGGTTTGACAAGGATCCCTACGAATTATCGACGAGTTGTCGATGACCGGAGGACAACTATTTTGTGAAGAAGGTTAGTGTTTTTGAGCGGAAGATACGTTATTAGGTTTTAGGATCTTAATGGTTGATACCATGTAGAATGATAGAAAACCCTTTTTGTTATGATTTATTATTGACCACTATTTATAGTGGTAAAACCCTAATACCCTAAACCCACAAACGGGATTGGGCCTATTTATTCACTAATAGAGTTTTGCAAGAGTCTTGGGGGTTATGGTATTGCAAAGGTTTAAATTCGACAAGGTTCAAGCTTCAAAGGGGTTTGTACAAGGTTAAATCTTTTAGCTTCAAGGAGTTGTTTTAAAGGTTCTAGAGGTGATCAAGTTTGAAGGGTAAAAAGGCTTCAAGGTTTAGTTGATTATCTAGAATCTTGAATTATTGAAGTTTAAAGGTGTCCGCGGGTTTCTTGGTATTCTAAGTCTTGGTGGTTCTTGGAAAACAAGTAAGGTTTAGCTTTGTCTCGGGATTCAAGAAAAGTGATTACTTGGAGTACAAGGTATATCAAGGTTATAGACATGAGATGGAATGATTGAAGCTTTAGGGTTTCTAAAGGATAGTAGATCAGTCTTTACAAGAAAGCGGGGTTAACACACGGCCTGTGAAACTTGTCGGTAAAGTTGGTTTAAAAGCAAGTTGACAAGGTTTGTAGCAAGGTTAAAGAAGAATGGCTAGTATGAATACTTGGTTAAACATCGAAAAGCTCGATGGGAGTATTGTACAAAAGCATGGAGGTTCAAAACAAGTTGGATTAAAATAACTTTGTTCTAAACAAGTTGGGTTCAAACAACTTGGTCCTGGTGTTGAAACAGGATTCCATGAAGTACAAGATGATTTGGTTTGAGGTGGAACTGTAGGGAGCTCAAGGGGATCGTGAAGCTGAGGTTTTTCAGGTTAGTAACGATGATACTGCAATGGCTCAAAGACGGTTGGAGGACTAGCAACCTGAACAGAAGACAAACACGAACTGCTTGGTAAATGAGCAGGAAAAGGTACACCTTGGTATAAAGGTGGGGGCAAACATTACGGTAACCGGAATACCTGGTCAATAGGGTGCAGAGGGTAATGTTACTAAAAATAAGAAAGTAAAGGAGTCTATGAAAGTTAATCTAAGGAAATTACTAAAGTACAAGGCATGGTTAACAAGGCGATCCCCGGTTCGAGGTTCCAGCATTAGATGAAGATGCTGAGTATCGATTATGTTTAAGTGTTACTCCTAAGGTGGAAATTGTTATATATTAGGAATAAACTTAAACAAAGGTTTAGGGGTTAAGTGTACATTGTAATTTAGATTAGGAATAGACTATAACTAGGATTAGATAAGCTTGCCTTTTAAAGGCAAGGATGTTTCATATTCTATTTAGAATAGGTTTCTACCCCCTCATCTCTATAATAAATAGGGATGAGGGGGGATGCTAGTTTGTACATTCTTCTTTGATCATTCGTTAATTAATAAAATGTAACGTTTGGGGTCACGCGTGTGTTTTCTTTGAGTCTATATTCCGCGCTAGCTTTCAAGGTTTGTTGGACTTATCGTCCAACAAGATATAATATTTGCAAAATCCTTAGTCTTTTAGATTGTCTCATAACAAATGTACTTTAAACTCGCGCAGGGCTGTGAGAAAGATATGGGAATACAGAGCACCATTTAGTAGGGACTTATGGGTTTAGACATCCTTGAATATTCAAAGTCAATAACTATTTAAACATAATAATTGAAATACTAGTTGTAATAAACTTACAACTATGGGTCTATTTATATGTATATGTATTATCTAACGAGACATATGGTGCTTGTTGAGTTACATTGCAAGTTAAATTATTAGCTAGTTTGAACTTAATTGCAAATTTTATTGGTAAATCAAAATATAATGTTATTTTGGACCCTTAAGTCTAACAATGTAAAAAACGTATGATAATATTTGTGAAAAAAAAAATTCCTTTCTAATTTTGGCTTAGCTATTTGTCAATTAGGTTGCTTAATTTTATCACATTAGCAAAAGCAAGCGACCTCCAACAAAAAAGAACGATAACCAAGAAAAGTAAAAAAGATAAAGAATTCACACTAATTATCTAGTTTATCCTTCCATTGTTGCTAGGTATGGTTTAGTTTGCAAACCTTTGCAAGCAACAAGAAAATCATATACCCAACAACATAATACTAATATAGTAACAGGAAACTCACGTGCACTATGGTATATTACTAACCAACAACTACTTTCTTCAACCGATGTGGGATAGAATGTTTGGATGAAAGAATTTCGTGTTTATGGAGAACTTTATAGTGGAAAAGAACACGTTGTTGGTGGTTGATGTAATAACGAAGGACGTGTTGTTGGTGGTAAGCACGGGTTGATGTGGTACCTATTACCAGTGTTACAAAAATAGGCATGGGCGGCCGATTAATCGGCGCCTAGGCGCATATTAACGGTTTGGTCAAAAATCGGTCAACATATCGATAAAACGACGCCTAGGTGCTATGCGGGAATTAACCCCCCGGGTTTTCACTAATCGGATTTATTAATCGATTTTATCAAAAATCGGTCAACATATTGGCCAGATCAAACAAAAATCAGCTAAATCAGCCAACTCGGTTATGAATAAAAATTGGCCAAATCAGGCATAAATTGGTCAAATCGGACAAAAATCGGCTAAATCGACCAAATCGTGCACATAGTTTCTTATATATATATATATATATATATATATATATATATATATATATATATATATATATAACCCAATCTAATTAATCCCCGCTCAATCCTCGTTTAACCGATTAATCGCTAGGCGGAACCTGATCGCCTAGGTAGCGCCTAGCGATTTTTGCAACCTTGCCTATTACACACAATCTTAAGTATATAAGTCACCAGTAGCGGAGCCAGAATATTTCATCACAGGGGGCAACAATTGTTAAGGGTGTTAAATAAGAAGATGAAATATGTCTTTTTTAGTGTAACTCGAAACAAGTCGGGTCAGGCTCGGTGAAAAGAAAACCACTCTAATTAAGGGTAATTAACACAAGAAAAATTGTCATTACAGGGTTCGGTTAAAAAAGAATACCATTAGTTTAGAAAAAAGTCGGTCATACAAGTAACCAAAGATGTATCGTTTAACAAGCAAATAACTAGGGTAAAAAAATGAGTTGCAATGTGGAGAAACACAACTCATGTTAAGAACTTTTTGCAAATTAATGTTTAGTTATTTATAAATTAAACAATACAAAGCTGACTTTTCAACTAAAATGGGGGTTGACGGTTATTTTTGTTGGTTTCCCTTCCAGCATTTTGTTGACCATTTGTATGGTAAAACTATTTAAAAGTGAAGGATTGTATGCTGAATTAGGAAATCGGGTTGAGGGCAATTTAAAATCTGGATGAGGGCACCATTGGTTATAAGCATAAAAAGTTGAAAGATTTTACTCTATATTTAGCTTTATTTATTGAGAAAATGTAGAAGCATGGCCCCCCACACTCATTTCAAAATGCCTCCGACCCTGATTAGTCAACCAATGTGAAAACATTAGCAAGATCATCTAAATAAAGTGGATAGTGTCTTCGCTAGGTGGTCTTGGTTATCAGCCTCCATTGGTTTTCTTCATTTTTTACAACGTTATGTTTTCCCGCCATAAAAAACAAATGAGATACACTAAATTCGATCCAAAATGACATTTTTCATTAAAACACCCACCCGCCAACAAATACGGTTTTGGGACAATTCTTGTTATTTGTTCTTTATAAGAAGATGAAATATGTCTTTTTTAGTGTAACTCGAAACAAGTCGGGTCAGGCTCGGTGAAAAGAAAACCACTCTAATTAAGGGTAATTAACACAAGAAAAATTTGTCAATACAGGGTTCGGTTAAAAGCAAACCAATCTAGTTTAGAAAAGTCGGGCATACAAGAAACCACAAGATGTATCGTTTAACAAGCAAATAACTAGGGTAAAAAATGAGCTTGCAATGTGGAGAAACACAACTCATGTTAAGAACTTTTTGCAAAATTAATGTTTAGTTATTTATAAATTACACAATACAAAAGTGACTTTTCAACTAAAAAGGGTGACGGTTCTTTTTGTTGTTTCCCTTCCAGCAATTAGTTGCCATTTGTATGTATAAACTATTAAAGTGAAGGATTTTATGCTGAATTAGAATCTGGTTGAGGGCAATTTCAAATAATGGATGAGGGCAACATTGGTATAAGCATAAAAAGTTGAAAGATTTTACTCTATATTTAGATTATATTAGAGAAAATGTAGAAGGCACTGCCCCCCACTACTCATCAAATGCCTCCGCCCCTGTAAGTCACAATGTGAAAACCATTAGCAAGATCATCTAAAATAAGTGGAAAGTGTCTTGCTAGGAGGTCCTTGGTTTAATCACGCCTCCATTGGTTTTCTTCATTTTAAACGTTATGTTTCCGCCATAAAAACAAATGAGATACACTAAATTCGATCCAAAATGAAATTTTCATTAAACACCCACCCGCCACAACATACGTGTGACAATTCTTGTTCTTGTTCTTTAAAATTTGCTTTTGAAATATAATCTCTTTTAATCCATGTGAAATTAAAGACTAAACCAGTTTCACTAAAACACGTTTTACAGTAGAGGTGGCCATTTGATACCCATTGGTTAAAGTTGGGTTTAGTTGAGGATGAGTCTAGTTGGGTCTCCCTTAATATCATAGATTGATATAGTTGGGTCTAGCATGTCTTCCTTTAAAATTATAGATCGGTCTACATGGGTCTCTCAACGGGTCTAGATGGGCCTCCCTTAATATTATAGATGGGCCTCCCAACAGGTGAGTCAAAAGTGTTTTGACTTTGTTTTATATGTTTTCATCCGTTTATTCGCTTTTTTTTTACTTTTTCGTTGGTTTACGTACGTTTTAGTCCGTTTTCGTATGTCTTCGTTCGTTTTCGTCCTTTTTCGGACGGTTTCTTACGTTTCTTTTCATTTTCGTTCGTTTTCTTCTGTTTTCTTATGTTTTCGACCGTTTTCGACCATTTTCGTCCGTTTTCTAATGTTTTCATACATTTTTGTTCATTTTCATCAGTTTTTGTCCGTATTCGTCTGTTTTTGTCCGTTTTCGATCGTTTTCATACGTTTTTGTCTACTTTCGATCTTTTCGTTTATTTTTGTCAGTTTTCGTACGCTTTCGTACGTTTTCATATGTTTTCTTTCGTTTTTGACCGTTTTCATACGTTTTCTTCTGGTCTGTTTTGGTCCGTTTTTGTTAGTTTTTGTACGTTTTCTAATGCTTTCGTATGTTTTTCGACCGTTTTCGTATGTCTTCGATCGTTTTCGTCCGTTTTCTATGGTTTTCGTACGTTTTTATACGTTTCCGTTTTTTTTTGTACGTACAAAACTGGTTGAAAACGGACGTAGACGTACGAAGCCGGACGAAAACGTACAAAAATGTACAAAAGCGTACAAAAATGTACAAAAGCGTATAAAAATGGATTATGAATCACTTCGGTTAGTACATAGAGCATCGTTGGCTTATAAAAAAACTTTTTTTTTAAGTTACCAAAACTCATCTAGACCCGGACCCAATCATCTAGACCCGACCATTTAGACCCAAACCCATATAGACTCATGTTTCTAGAAGACCCATCTAGACTCAGACCTATCTATACCCAAACCCATATAGACCCGTGACCCAAACCCGACCCGACCCACCCTATTTTGCGACCTCTATTTTACAGTAAAACATACAAAGAAAGACAAAAAAATAAATACTAATTAAGAATTTGTATTAACTTTCAAATTTATCATTTCCTCACTAACTAAATATTTTAGCTAGTAAGGAATGAGACAAATGTGAAAACATATTACTTTTCCAAACACAACTATTTCAAGTATGCGATGGTATATTAGTAACAAATTAAATAGTTTCTTTCTTCAACCAATGTGGGATGAAATGTTAGGATAGAAGGTTAACTTGATACCATTCTTCATGGTTTGATCCTCATCGAATACGTTCCATTCTTCATTTTACCAGTTTCTCTTATACACAAGGAGTGCCCAAAGTTGGTAAATGAGCAATTGATTATCATCAACAATATGGCAAAGTGTGAAAAGTGACATGTTTAAACCTTGCTTGGTGCAAACTAACAAACAAAATGATCACACCAACCTTTCTATAAGAGATGGTTGTACTTGATTTAAGTCTTTGTAGGGACTGACTTAAAAATCATACATGTTCTTAGGACATATAGTGGCTTAAATTGCATTAACGACAACCCAACACCTTGTAATGAAGATCATTATAAGACAAGATTCCGCTAATTTTCAATTTCTTATGTACTTTAAATTCGTAAACTACACTTCTTCAAGTCATCAAAGTGTAGCCCCCTTACAGTTAGCTCAGAAGATATGCCAAATTTGCAGAGAAAGTTGTGGTTAATACATTTAACTAAAATCCTTCGTTAGCGTGTAGCTAGTTGGTTCCAATTAAGAAATGCAACTTCTAAAATAACTGGTCATTCCGAAGTTCTCATAATGATTGTACTTTAAACTCGCACATTGTTTTCTCATATATTTGGGAATATAGATCATCGTTTAGTATGAACCTATGGGTTTAGGAATCCTCGAATATTCTAAGTCGATAAGTATCTAAACATGATAATGAAATAGTAGTTGTTGATTGTCACTATCGTTGTTGTATTTGTGTAAGATTGCATTATAAAAAAATATATATACATCAGTTGCTAGATGAAAATAAGATTTATAAGTGTATTTATTTTTATGTTCGTTGTTGACTATTGAGTTAAATCATACGTGTATTTATTTTGGCACGTTGCATTTTGATCAAAACACTTAAGATACATTTTTATTGTTTATTTGTTAGCTCTCGACTCTCATAGTTCGTATTTTTTTGTTTACTTTCAAACAGTTGAAAATAAAAAATTAAACATGTGATACCATGTAGAATGATAGAAAACCCTTTTTGTTATGATTTATTATTGACCACTATTTATAGTGGTAAAACCCTAATACCTAGTCAAATTTCGAGAAGATAATACTATACTCAACATATATGACCCGCATACACTATAGTATATGAGTAACCAATAACTTCTAACTTCAAGCTATGTGGGATCGGATAGAATGTTAGGATAAAATATTAGAAGCAACTAGTTTAAGTGTTTGGAGCATGAATCATTTCTTTAAAAATGAAAGAACTCAAATGTTTAAGAGTTGTTATTAGAACCTTTGATTTTTATAAGTGAAAATGGGTAGGTGTTTACTTATCATAAGAGAAAGCGATCAATTACGTTTGCTATACGCGTAACGACGTAACATAGGGGTGAGCATCGGGTCAAACCCGGACCAGACCGAAAATCCCGGACCGGACCGAGATCGATTTAGCCCAAAACCCGATGACCGGACTGAATGTGTTCGGTCCGGTTCTTCGGTCGGTCCTGTCCGATAAGGTAAAATGGTCGGTTGTACGTAAGACCGAACCGGACCTCGGAGCGAACATGAGGTAAAGTGTGGACCGAGTACCGGACCAAAATAGGTTTTGTCCGGTTTGGGTCGGTTTCTCGGTTCGGTCCGATCTGCGGTCCCTTATACTCACCCTAATCGTAACTTATTGTAGTAAAATTTTAAGTATCCATTTGTATTCAATCGATCTTTAATCGTTTCCATAGATTCAAAATAGAGAGTGACGTTTTCATTTATGAAAAGTTACATAAACAGATTACATAAATTATCAATTTACATCATTTTCATTGGCTATTTGTAACAATAATCCATCTTCATTATAACTATTTACATACATTAATCCATATTCATATCGTGCACAGAAAGTGATGGTTTCTAATTTCAAATGGTTTAGTTCATTTCATTTGAGAAGTAAGTTTACTTATGCTTTTTAAAAGATAATTGGGCCTCAATATAAAAACATGCATAATATAAGCCTAAATTATTGGGCCTATGTCTAGTAGCCGTTTTTAGCTTCAAGTAAAAAAAGTGTAGTTCCTTAACTGCTATTCTTCAGGTCATATAGGGGTTAACATTAAAACCGAACAAACTAAAAAACCGAAAACCAAAACTGAAACGAACCAAACTAATAACCAAACCGAAGTTGTCAAAACAGAACCGAACCGTACGACTAATTCGGTTCTCGGTTTGGATATGAGTTTGGCATTCTGAACCGAAAACCCGAATTCATATAAATATATATTTATTTTTATAAATTTTTATATATATAAATACGAATAAGATTTTATCATAATATAAGAAAACACTCTTGAAATAATTTTTTTAAGCTAAATATTTATGTAATTATTAATTTTTTTAAATAAATAGTGAAATTCGAGTTATTCGGGTCAACCCGAAAATCGAATAGAATTCAAATTCGGTTTTCGGTTCGGTTCAGTTTTAGGGTTCACCCAAAAAAAAATTTAACCGAACCACCCGATAACCGATTCCAATCAACACCCTAGTCATCAAACTATGAAAGTGTAGTTACTCTTAAGATTAGCTTGAAAGATATGCGAAATCCGTTGAAAGTTGCGGTTCAAGACTTTTGATTGCGCGTAGCTTAGTCGGTTTCGGACGAGAAATAAACTTACAAAATCCCTGGCCTTTTAGGAATTCAGATAATACATTTTAGAATAAAGAAACAAAAATAAATAATGAACACAAAAATCTAGAGTTAATATGAATTTCAGCAAAGACGATCTCTCGCAAATTTCTTTAACTAGTAAGGCTGGACGGAGTGGGAGTAAACTCACCTAGGTGAGTTTACCGCTCACGCGCGAGTTTCATACGAATTTGGTGCACACTATGTGGTAAACTCACATATGTGAGTTTGATAAATGGTGGGCCCCTCTCTTTATATATATTGTATTTTAATTAGTTGTGAGTATATAGCGGGGTATATTTTATATTAAGTGGGTATTTTAATGAAAAGTGAGTTTTAGTGGTAAGATGGGTTTTTATTACGGTTGAAAGGTGAGTTGTAAGGTGAGATTTATTTGGAGAGAGAAAGCTGATGTGTCGATGTGTCAGGTGGGTTTACTACCACCACTCCATCCACCCTAAGATAGCGAATTAACTGAAAACATTATATTATTATAGACACATGTAACTCATTTAGACAACATTATCTATATCTATACTACATATAAAACATTTTGAAATCTCTCTCTTTATAAATTCAATGCAATTTTTAAGTAATACAAAATTTAATGTATCATGTACTACATCTTATGCAAAGATCAAAATTATGCACACATCATTCTCTCTTCATTAAATGTAATTTTTTAAGTTATACAAATTTTAATACATAATGTACAACATCTTATGCAAAGATCAAAATTCTCCTACACATTTCTCTTTTCATTAAATGAGTTTTTTTAAGTAGTACACATATTAATGAATTGTGTACAAGCTCTAATGCAAAAAAAAGTCAACATAATTGTAACATATTTTATCTCTATCTTCATTTAATTGGTACCAAAATTTACTCACAACGAGTTAACCACAAAGAGAGAAAATCTCATGCCGAAAAAACAAAAACGACGAGATAACGACCTCAGATCTAATAGCTTACAACGGTCAAGAAAAAATGTGAAACGAAAAAGAAATATATAATATAAGAGGACGAACACAAACCCAAAAAAAATCATAACTAAAACCAACATGCATCACAATCTAAAAAACTATACACAACCAAGATACTCGCAATCACTCTCTAACTCTCATTCTACTAAACTCAAACAAGACTCAAATTAAACAAAAACAGGATCTCATATTCTTTTCTTCCGTGTGGCACCATTATTTTCAAGACTTTTAAAAGATCAAACATACGAAAGAGATATCATCATAGATCTATCAAAAGCAAAAGTTTTTTTTCGGATGATATAAAAGAAGAACAAGAACGATTATGTTCATATTCTTGCTTTGTTTGTTCTTTGAACAAAAAATATAAATCAAAACCATCATGAGCCAAATCAAGACAATGACGTGTAGTCGTGCTAATCCGAAAGAAGAACAAAGGTACTGAGTAATGGTTATTGGTCCGGTTTTATAAGATTGAAAGACGAAATAGAACGGTTATGTGTTTTTGTTCAAAATTCGAATGAAAATTAACAAAGAAATGTGGATAATTTTTTGGTGGCTGAACTACTAAGAAAAAGAAAAAGCGGATTTATCAAAGTGATTAGGGTTGTGTATTATGTGAGAAAAGTTAAGGATAATACTGCTTTTACATCCTAAATTTAAAGTTGGGTTGAGTTAATGTAAGAATGGGCTTATATACTAATTCACAATGGGCCGGTTAGTGGGAGAATTTGTGGACCAGCCGGGATTTCGTTTAAAATTTAGATTGTTTTATGTTAAATCCATATATCTGAATATGCTTTGACTTAACGGGTTTAACCGATAATCGGAGTCGCCACCGGTTCGGCTAGCTAATAAATTAAAAGCCGTTCGAAAATGAATCGAAGAGGGTGAATCGGGCATCAACGGAATTCATTTCTTAGATTAATTGTCACAGGGTACCCACCGCCGCAACGCGCGAGTACCCTTATATAATTAATACTCTCAATTAAAATACCCCATTACATAAATGTACAAACATATATACACATTTTACAACCATGAAAAGCGTATGTGCATATTACAAACACAATTAATATATTAATACTCTTAATTAAAATACCCATTACATAAATGTTCAACTATTTTTACACATTTTGCAACCATTAAATACCTCATTTTACAATCATGCATACATGTCTTCTTACTAGTTTTTTTCTTGCTCAAATTTGGGTGCCCGATTATACTTTTACGCAATATTGATCCCTCAAATAGATTATGCAATGGAACGAGATTGATATGAAAATGTTTAGATACGAACATATCAACGCATAGATAGTTGTCGGCCAACACGCTTGAAAGATAGTCCTTATGCCTAGAATTTCACTATGTTAGTTCGATAGTGACATGTTCCTGTTTAAGCTAAAGATCTGAAAAATAAGCAGCTTGGTAATCCTTTAAGCTCATTGTCATAAAGAGTAATTAAAATGATTACTTTATAAATCATTTCGATATGTGTATGAATTATTGCATTAGAATATGAACATAATCGTTCTTGTTTTTTCAACCAATGTGGGATTACATTTTTAGATCTTGAAACTTTATTTAGGTATGCATGTAGCTTGGCAGAGTTTATGACAAACATAT
>BQNB010139267.1:0-17581 GCA_026074375.1 Tanacetum coccineum
ACTTATCCATTATCTGAATGTCTAAAAGTTTACTTAGGCTTTTTGATGAATTTTCAAATTTTTGTACTGTAAGTTGAACCGTATCTTGTTCTTTTGTAGCCAACTCTAACTTCTTTTTAAGCTCTATAATATCTAAATCTCTTAAATAGATTTCATGTTTTAAGAGTTTTATATCTTCTTCATACACAGACTTATTTTTTTAAAGACTAATAGTCTAGCTTCTATAGATTCTAAACCAGTTTTATAAGAGACAACACTTATCCTAGCTGTTCTTAAGTTTTTAACTAATTGTTCAATTTGTCCTTTTAGATTTTTAACACATTCTAAACAAGATGAACAACAATTTGAGTCATTAGATACCTTAGAGTTTCTTCAACTGGCACAGTCCTTCTTGTAGGCTTCTTGTTTATGCTGTCTTGATTCCTAGGTGCCCTGCATTCCCTTGCAAAGTGTCCTCTCTTGTGGCAGTTGAAACACTCCACCCTAGACTTGTCAAACCCAATTCTTTCTTTGTTGTCCATATCCAACTTCCTTCCAGTATTCTTCAGGATTCTTCTTGCCCTCATAGTAATGTTCCACCTCAAATCTATCTCTTCTAGATCATCAGGTCCTCAGGATGGATTTGTTATAGATCTTCATTATCAAGTTGTAGAATACTTGGTTGGCTAGCAAAAGATGGAATAAATAACGCATCACTCAAATTTTCAATAGTTCGTTGTGCTATCAGCACACTTGTGTGCTAGCAATAATTAAACATACCTAAGCAATATTTAATGCTCCTAGTTTACATTGATACAAACTAAACTACCAATGAGTGACGTAGAGGAAGAAAGGGTACTTGTGTGAGTTTGTAGTTGTCCTAGATGGCCTTGACTCTGATCATACAGCCTTTAGGTTGTGAAGAGGTCATCCAACTTAATGTTTTAATTATCTGTTTGTTCTATTAACAATAGTATGCATAGTCCATTCTTGTGACAAACTTCTTAAGAACTTCTGATTGATGTCTTCTTGAGGAATAACTTCACCATGCATCTTCAGTTGACTAATTAGCTTTTGAAGCCTTTCATAGGTTTGCTTAATCACTTCTGTGCTGGATGCAACAAAGTTTTCATATTGCTGCTTTAGAAGATTTTTTTGAGTTTTCTTTGTAGCAGTATTACCTTCAAATCTGTTCTTAATAGCCTGCATTAGTGTCTTAGCATCCTTGTATGAGTTGAACTTTAATTGATGCTTATTAGGTAAGGCCATCAACAAAGTGCTTCTTTCCTTCAACTTTGCCCTTCTTTATGCCTTCTTTTCAACACTTGTAGGAGGGGTAAACAGTCTCTATTAACGTCAATGTTTTTTGTTTACTATAGGTGCATTACCGTTTCTATGTTCTCCCTAGAGTGTAATCAATGCACTATAGGTACTGCTCCATCTTCATCTTCCAGAGATCATACTCACTAGGTTGGAGTATGGGTAGCTTAATGGTTTGAGTAGATTGAGTATCCATTGCTTCTCGAAAAAGTAGATCTTATATGTAGTAAAGTTTTTTCTTATTCAAAGTTCTCAAAAGCTCTGATGCCACTTGTTGATCCCACTTGAATGGATCTTTAATACCTTAGCTTGTGTATGGTTTAGTTATGCAAGATAAATTCAACTCAACTATAGTAGAAACTTTGATTATGAATATCAAAGACTATGCGGAATCTAGTCAATGATACTAAGAAGAATTTCAATGAAACAGTAATGAATAAGATCAATAACAAAACAGTTTACCAAACTTTCAGCCTTAATATAATACGAACACTCTTAATAATGTTAGGCTTTACAAAACCTTGAAGCTATGAATAGATTGACAAAACCATGAAAGATATCAAAACAAAGAGATTTTCTAGATATCTAACTCTATACCCTAGGACCTCCTTTTATACACCAAGGAGTCCTAACCGACTTACAATATTTTACTAAGTTATCATGATCTTCTAAACAAATAACTTATACGTATCTTTTACAAAAATATCTCATACATATCGCATAAGCAATCTTTATCTTTTCTTTGAGCAATCTTTGTCTATTAGCAGTTGTAATCCTTAAGAGTTGTAACTCTTGTAGCTGTTGTAACTTTGTAGAGCATTCATTGAAACTTTGAAATAGCAATAGTGACTGATACACAAACAACATTAACTGTGTACATGCAGTAGTAACTAATTAGATTACTGTTTCTTCATTCTTCACCAGCTTGTAGTAACTGTACTCTTAGCTGTACTAAATTTACTCTAGCTGTAATAAGTTACTTTTGATCAGTACAGTAGTAAATAACAGTATTAAGTTACACGTAATATAAAAACCTTTCTTAAAGGCAGTAGTACTAACAGTTACTAACTACTTAGCTTATTTTTCATAAGATTACTAACAACACTATTTATGACTTAAACAACAGTAAAACTCTTACTATTAGCTAGGTATTATACTCCAAGATTCATCATAAAAGTCTTTTAATCCCACATGATCGAATCTCAGACGGTGTGTTGTAGTGACCTTTCCAATTCTTTTACTACCCAAATTTTACTTGGGTCCACGTGATTATGTTATTGATGGACCACTGTTAGCGGATATGTACCTTTTGTAACCAGAACTCGACACATGGATAACTTAGCTTACTTCCTCTCCTCTTCACCAGACTCCCAAAACCACTGTTAAATGAACCTCCTGATCCTCCTTTAGGACTTTGAGTAGAGCAAAATGTCATTAATGAGCATGTGACAACTTATCTAAGTCGGTTTGCACCCAGTTCCTTATGTCCATGAGACGTTGGTGCATCATTAATTAACCCAAAAGGCATAACCGTAAACTTAAAATACCCGTATCGTGTTCTGAACGCGGTCTTTAGGATATCATCCTCATTCACTCTACGCTGATGATAACCCGACCGAAGATCTATTTTAGAAAAAAATGCGAACCTTGCAATTGATCGAATAAGTCTCGATCCTGGGGAGTGGATAACGATTCTTGATGGTTAGATTGCTCAACTCTCGATAGTCTATGCACATACGAAGTGAACCGTCCTTCTTCTTCATGAGCAACACATGTGCTCCCCATTGAGAGTGACTTGCTCGAATAGAACGTATATCAACGAATTCTAAGGGTTACGAACTATCGAATATGGTAACAAACGAATATCAAATCAAAGGCTAGAAAATATATACGGGATTTCACATATGCAAATAGACGTGGATCAAATGACATAAGAATCCTTACAAGAAAGGATAGAATATCTATACTGATAGGAAACGCAAACAAAAGAGTCAACATATCGAATAATGATAAATACGAAATATAGAATTCTTATACCAATAATTAACTTTACTCAAAAGAACCAATTAAATACTGTTTAAAAAATCATTTTGAACAATAAAGAAAGTCATTTTAAAAAAAATCATTTTAAATATAAGATTCGTCTTAAATATAATCTTTATAAAATTTATTTCAAACATGGTTGTCATAAAAATTCAGAGATAGTTATTTAACAGTGTATTGCATCTTACCCATATAAATTACTTTAAACATACTTTTTATAAAAATAAAATTTATCAAAACAAGCATATAAGAATATTATCATATCGTATTCATAAAGATTATCTTAAATAATAGTTTTGAAAGTCTATCCAATTATCATACTGTTTCATATAAATTTTGTTTTGTAAATCTTAGGTTTCTCAATAAAAAATATAGGACATTTCCATAAAAGTGTTGTATTCGTAAAAATTATTTCAAAAATAGTTTTCCCCAAACCTCATCAAGATATAATTCAATAGGATTTTTATAGTTCGTCCTCAATATAAAATATGTTAACTTAAACTAAGGATTTCGTAATACTTAGAGAGATTGCAAATACTTATGAACTCTAACACAATCTATTGCATTGAAGGCGAAAGGAAAGTACAAAAGATACCATAATAATCAGAATAACAGTCATCACAAACATGCCAAGTGAAAAATTTACATATAAAAGACTTACGAACCACATAGAAAGAACCGGTAATGACTCATCCGTACTAACGATCAAAATAAGAACCATAGAAAAGAATCAGTACTAACATGTCACAAACATGTTATGAAAACTAAAGGATGTGAAAAACAAGGGAGTAAACATCCACACTAATATGTTATGAACAATTAGTGCTTAAAGAAAAATTAATAATAAACGGAAGAAAAAAAACCAAGTGAAACGTACCAATATCCAAAGAAGTAAATTCGAACAATATATATCAAGACGCTGAATGGGAAAAATAGATCATTTGTACCGACAGGGCATGAACCAGGAATCCAAAAATGGGAGTCAGATCTCCGAATGAGCAATCGAACAACCCATTAATAATAGCAGTAATAACAGGTATCCGGTTGGTATACGAAACGTTAGTGTAGAAGGGCAAACTTTTCTAATCTACGTAATAAGCCCAACATAAATCGATCATCAGTGAAAGGAAGGATCCATTAATATATATCCCATTCCTTATTCTGATCACACATATTACAACATATTACTCTATCACCTAACAAATAAACACCAATCAATGCAATCATAGTCACAAGTCTACGTGTATGATGCCTTTATAATTATGTTGGCCATCCATAATTATAACCACATCCTTTCACACGTGTATTTATTTCCATGACTACACATCTCAATGATAACACACATATATTAACATATACTACATTGCACATCTAACACGACTCCAATATTACATAACTACGATGCTCCATTAAAGAAATACTTATTTATATAAAACTAAATCAAAACCGAAAGAAAACAAAAGCCTCATAGTGCACGAAAATACAAAATATCTAAAAGAAATCATCAATAATAGCAATATGTCGAGATAAATGACAGAATAAGCTTATGCTGGGCCTCGCTTGGGTTCAACTTTGCTTTCGCAAAAGTCACCCGACTTCGCGGCTCCAGACCTACTATGAGCATCCGACAGGAGATTTAAGTCAACCTCCTTCTTTGACTCTTCAACTACCCTTCCTCCTTCGGTCTCTCGAGAGGCTCCTCCTCAATTGGCTCCTTTTCTGAATCTTTTGATATCGAGTAGCTCATAGGTCAAAATAAAACTCAGAGAAAAGCAAGAAAACAAAATGCCTAGATAGCTAAACACATAGATCCTATTATGCAGCTATATGCGGACTCATAGTTTTACTAGTTAGGTCAACCACCCACTTCTCTATACAAAGGATTTGATACACAATTCTGTCACTACCCGCCAAGGCAGAACACGTGGCGTACAGAGAATGGATATCAAAAATAATATAATGACGTCTTATAATGCATAAAGAACAAAGTCTAGACACAAAAGTGTCATGAACATAATCCAAACAAACATAATAAAGATTAAATGCGCTGTCTTGTATTGAAGCAAAGGGGGTTCCACATCAATACTAGATATGCAACCATTTAAATAAACATAAGCAGTTCAAATCAAACAAACATTCAATATTCATTCATGCTGGAATAAACTAGGAGATTAAACTTCTAAAGCAAGCCTTATGGTCTCTATAGCCACTCCTCAGATCTTAAGACCTCATGATGCTCACCTGTAAAAATGTTGCTTAGAAAACGTTAACACAAAAGGTTGGTGAGAGTCATAGGTTTACGACATACAATTCAAACTTTTAATCATTTACTGTGATTAATAAAACAGAACATGGTAGGATAGTTAGGCTAGCTATTATAGAGGCTAAACATGAGCATAATATAACAAACCACTATCAAGGGACGGAACGTGTCAACGATCCAAGTCACACAAAATATACACTAAAATGGGTACCCCTGATTGGAATCACACAGTAATGGGTTAGAAAGTTTACCTCCAATCCGGAATAACATAGTATATAAGGTAGGGAACGTTACTTCCGATCCAAAACACATTAAACATTTAGCACATGTCACAACAATTAAAACATTTCAAAACTATTTGTATCATTTCCATCCCAATTTAAAATAATGTAAAAAGAGGGACTATGAAACTCACCTGATGCTCAACGCAAATCTTCACAATTTCCTAGCACAAAACTACACAATAAAATATAAACGTGTTACACGCGACTAAGCCAAATGCTTAAGTCCATGCAACAATAATATGATGGATGTATAAGGGGTTTACATACCTCCATGGGTAACCCGACACATAGCTCCGATTTTATACCATCTCATATACTCAATAAAGTATACTTAACTTATTTTTACCGAAAAACAAGAATTTTAGTGTATTTTTTTATTCTTTTAACCCTTATGTACCGAACCTAATAAATTATCAAATAAGTCACCTATGTACACTTAGGTTTTTACTAACTACCTCATATTCCCTAAAAGCTATTCACATGTGCAAATGCCTCAAATAAATTCCTAACTAAAAAGTACCCAAATTCGGATCTGAATGCGCACTAAAATGTTTGACCTTGCTAACCATACTCAGACAACTAATCAGAAGCTACATTTTGGGTTGAAGTTAATAGACATATAGAACGTGACTTCTGTGTTTTGGATAACCTTAATTCGAATTTAAATTGAGGTTTACCTCTCTAATTCTGACCCAAATCTGACCCGTATTTACTCTTTTGACAACCTTTCTTGTAGCTAACATTTAACTAACTTTCAAAACTCAAAATCATTCGTGGCTAGACTTTTTGAAAAATAGACTCTTTGAGCTACTGTTTAGGCACTATAAACACCTCAAAACATGTTACCATCATTAAGATAACATTACTTGAACACAGACCTAAAATCTGCCAAACCTTAATTCATAAATTAACGCGATCTAAGCCTAACCGTTTGCATTGTTATGCTCCTAATCAATCCCTAAACACTCTAACATGATCAATATATAATTAATTACAAAAACTTTAAACCATTATGATCCACCATATTTTTTGTTACATGATTTAAAAAGAATTAGCAAGAGTAGGATAATTACCTAGCGCACATACTTACTCCTAAGACGATCTAGCTCTTAATTATTTGGATAAAAAAATTCAACTTCTTTGGTTCTTGAGGTAGGGTCAAATGGCACACAAGTAGGGAGAGAAGGCAATGATGAACTAAAATTGTGTTTAGGGTTTTTAGATACGTTAGCTAATTAGAAACCTAATCTAACTAAAACTTTGTTGGGAATTAAGGGCTTCTACAAATTTGTATTGCTGGTTCAACTTAGTACTGCCATGAAAAAGCTTAGTACTGCCAGTACAAATGGTTAGTACTGCCAGTTTATTAGTACTGTTAGTTAGATAGTTAGTATTGCTAAAGTGATATGCATGAGTTATATTAGGAATATCTATGATATGCTGATAACTTGACGGTGTTTTGTAAAGTCCTATTAGGGTTTCCTGGTGTATAAAGGAATCTCTAAGGCACAAATCTAGTTATCAAGTTTTTCATATTAGTATTCATAGTTTACATAGCAATATAGTTAGTATTCATAGCTATTTTGTAACTCAAAATAGTATTCAATATATTGAAAGTTTAGCAAGATCTTGTTTTACTGTTTCATTGTTCTTCTTAGTATTACAAACTAGATTCCGCATAGTTTATGATATTCTCAATCTTAGTTTATACTATAATTGTCTTGGATCTATCCAATATAACTAAGCTTTAACAAGCTAAGTAAGATCTGTCAAGAAAGGATCAACAAGTGGTATCAGAGCTTGTTGAGAAACTCTGAATAAGAAAAACACTATATCTACACAAGATCTCATAATCAAAGAGAAGATGGAATCACAGTAAAAAACTACCCAAATAGTGTCTGCACTAAAACTTCCTATACTCAAAACAGGAGACTATGATCTATGAAGCATGAGAATGGAGCAATATCTTACTCATACTAATTATGCTCTTTGGGAGGTTATTATGAATGGTGATGCACCTGCTATTGCATCAGCTAGTACTGAAGGTCCCATTCCTCCTAAAACTGCAGAACAAAAGCTGGCATGAAAGAATAAATTGAAAGCAAAAAGCACTCTGTTGTTGGCCATTCCTGATGAGCACCTATTAAAGTTTCATGGAATCAAGGATGCAAAGACCTTATAGGAAGTAATCAAGACCAGGTTTGGAGGCAACAAAGAATCAAAAAAAATGCAGAAGACCATTCTGAAGCAGCAATATGAGAATTTTACTGCATCAACATCGAAGGGGATCTGGATAAAACCTATGATAGGTTTCAAAAACTCATAAGCCAATTGGAAATTCATGGTGAAGTTATCTCTTAGGAAGATGCAAATCTAAAGTTGCTGAGAAGTCTACCATCAGCTTGGAACAATATTGCTTTAATAATGAGAAATAATCTGATCGAGACACAATGAGCATGGATGATTTGTACAACAATTTGAAGGTGTATAAAGCTGAGATTAAAAGCTAATCAAGCTCAAGCTCAAACTCTCAGAATGTGGCTTTTGTATCTTCAGATGATACTAGCAGGTTTACTACTGAAGCAGTTAATACTGCTCATGATGTTCTTGCTGCTAGGTCAAGGGACAAGCTTCTTCTAACTATGCTTGATGATGGTAATGTTTCCTTCTTTGTCAGTCAATCTAATAGTACACAGTTGGACAATGAAGATCTAGAGCAGATTGATACTAATGATCTTGAAGAGATGGATCTCAAATGGCAGGTGGCCATGCTTACCATGAGGGTGAAGAGATTCTTAAAGAAGATAGGAAGAAATCTAAATTTCAATGGCAAAGAAACTGTTGGCTTTGATAAGACAAATGTTGAATGTTATAACTGCCACATGAGAGGTCACTTTGCCAGAGAATGCAGGGTAACAAGGAATCAGGGGAATAGAAGTGGAGATGCTCCAAGAAGGATTATAACAGTAGAGACCTACAAATGCCTTGGTTGTTCAAGATGGGATAGGTGGTTATGATTGGAGATTTCAGGCTGAAGAAGACGTCACAAACTTCGCTCTAATGGCCTATACATCATGGGTCATCAAGCTTTAACTATGGAGGACTATTTCCTTAAAGATTGCTTTTAAAAATCATATGAACTTTCAATAACTGTTATGATCAAAACAGCATGATGCTCTTAAAAAATCTAATCTAGAAATTATAGGTTATCAATTAGGATTGGAATCATTAGAAGCTAGAATTGTTGTTCATTAAAAAAATGAAGCTGTTTATGAGGAAGACATTAAATTGTTGAAGTATGATGTCCAAGTGAAAGATATCTCTATCAAAGACCTTAAAAATCAGTTAGAAGAAGCTTTAAAAGAGAAAGATGATTTGAAACTTCATAGGATAGATTTGAACTCATTATGATGTAAATAAACTGAATAATTAGTTAACTAAGTGTTTTCATAACAAAGTTTGGTTTTGGTTTGATAGTTAAATGAATGAAAATAAATTGCATGATTGTCATCTGAATAAAAGTGAAGTGTTTAAAAGTGCATCTGATAGTAGTGTGAATGAGATTGAAGAGGAAAATAATCAAGTAAATGATAGGTTAAAAAGGTTGAAGGATATCATGCAGTTCCCCTTCCCTACACTAGGAACTATATGCCCTCAAGACCTAACTTATCCTTTGCTGGATTAGATGTTTTGCTATAAGACTAATGTGAGTTGAAACTATCTCTAGTGTGCCTAGAATGATTCAATTGCATCCGAGTCTCAGTAAGGATAGTTGGAAAGAGCCTAAGTTGTTAGGCACTAGTGCTCCTATCATTGAAGAGTGGGAGTCTGATAGCGATGATGATTGTGTGATTAAACCTTTCAATTGAACAAAATAAACCTAGTTATGCTAAAATCAATTTTGTTAAATCAGATGAAAATACTAGGAAATTTGTTATTGAACAACACACATATAGGCAAGCTGAAACCTTAGGAAAAGTCAAAGTTCTAGGGTTGATAAAAGAAATTGGAATGGAATAATGACTCAGAAACTAAGGGATGGTTTTGAGTTCAATAAGAAAGCTTGTTTTGTATGTGGAAGTCTTAACCATTTAATCAAGGACTGTAACTTTCATGACAAGAAAATTGTAGAAAAACCAGTGTTGAATAATAAGGGAAGGGTTACTGGTCAAAGGAAATTAGACAAGTATGGAACAATGCTCAGAGGGTGAACCACCAAAATAAATTTACTCACCCGCATCCCTAAAAAAGATATTTTGTTCCATCAGCAGTATGTAACAAAGTCAGGACTAAGTACGGTTAATGGGGGGATGCTAAGCAAAGCTCTCCAAGAGCAGCAGCATCAATTAGTACTGCCAGGCCTGTTAATACTGTTGCCTCTAAATCAAAAGTGAATGATGCATTACCCAAAACATATTCCTATTTTAAATCATATTCATAAGTAAGAAGGACTTTTAACAAAAAATCAGCAGCTAAAACCAATAATCTTAATGAAAAAGCTAAAACTGCTAAGGTTAATAATGTAACTACTGCTTAGCAAAAGTAGTAGTTATAATTGCTGAGGGAAAAGGTGAGAAAATGTTGTTAAGTCCTCAGCATGATAGATTTGGAGACCAACAGGAAAGTAATTGACCATATCTCCAAAGCGTGGGATCTTACATGCTAAAAGAGTTAACTTTGTTGATCCTCAAGGCAGATCAAGTCAGTGAGTGGATGGCTGGGTCCATAAGAGAAACTAATTCTCTTAATTTGGGTGCAGGGTAATCTACAATATGCTTTACAGGATCAAGGAATTTTTGATAGTGGATGCTCTAGGCATATGACTGAGAACAAGTCCTACCTTACATATTATCAAGACATTGATGGTGGATTTGTTGCATTTGCATGAAGGAAGTCCTAAAGGAGGAAAAATTACTAGAAAAGGTAAAATTAGGCTCCGAGGAAATTAGACTTTGAAGATGTATACTTTGTAAAGGAACTTAAGTTTAACCTTTTCTCTGTCTCATAAATGTGTGACAAGAAAAAACAGTGTTTTTTCATTGGACTTGGATGTTTGTTTAATCTCGCTGACTTTAAGCTACTTGATGAAAGTCAGTCTTGGCTTAAAGTTTCTAGACAGAACGCATGTTTACAGTTTTGAACTAAAGAATGTTGTTCTTCAGTGTTTTGTTTGTTTAATTGCTAAAGGTACAATAGATGAGTCTAATTTATAGGAAAAGGAGCTTGGTCATATACAACTTTAAAACTAATAAACCAACTTCGTGAGGGGATACCTTGTAAGAGGCTTACTTTAAAGCTTTTGAAAATGACCCATTCTTGTGTTGCTTGTCAAAAGGGAAAGCTAACAAAGCCTCTTGTAAGACCTAAGCTATTGTAAGCTCTAGCAGCCAATCCATTACTAATTGTTGCGATGGACTTATTTGGCCATCATTTGTATGGTGTTCAATCACAAGAATATTATTGCCTTTTGTTTGTCACTGATGACTATAGTAGGTTTAGTTGGGTTTTCTTTTTGGCCACTAAGGATGAGACTAGTGGGATTCTTAAAACTTTTATAACTGGCATAGAAAACCAAATAAATCATAAGGTTAAAATCATCAGATGTGACAATGGAACTGAGTTTAAAATACTGGAATGACCTAAGTTCTGTGGGATGAAAGGGATTAAGAGGGAGTTTAGTGTTTCCAGAACTCCACAACAAAATGGAGTTGCTAAAAGAAAGAATAGGACACTAATAGAGGCAGCTAGGACTATGCTAGCAGATTTATTATTACCTACTACATTTTGGGTTGAAGTAGTTAATACTATTTGTTATGTTCTGTATAGTGGTTCTAGTGGACCCAAGCCTCACCAACAAGACAAGGACACCTTATGAACAATTATTGGTAGACCACCTGGTATAGCTTTATGAATCCTTTTAGGTTCCTGTGACTATTCTTAATCCTTAGATCCCCTAACGGGAAATTTTGAGGGAAGGTGATGAGGTGTTCCTTTTTTTTGGTTGGGATATTTGTAAATAGCAAGGCTTTTAGGGTATTTAACACTAGAACTAGGAAGGTAGAGGAGAATCTACACATAAACTTTCTTGAAAACAAACCCAATGTTGCAGGGAGTAGTCCAGAATGGCTCTCTGATATTGATTCACTGATAAAATCTATGAATTATGTGCCAGTTACTGCAGGAAAGGGAAATCAAACCTAATTAGTGATGCAGGTATAGAGAACAAAATGTTAATGCAGGGCAAGTTGGACAGGAGAAAGCATCTGATCATGAATACATACTGCTACCACTCATGCTTTCTAATTCTCCACTCTCTTCAAGTACTTAGAGCACAAATGATAAGGATGCTGATGAAGGAACAGGAAAAGGAGATGGCATTAATTTAGTGAAATGAAGGTCAAGAAAAGGAAATGAAAGAAGATTCAAATAAAGGAAGATGACTAACATGTGCAAGTATTTCAGAGTCTGAATTGGAAACTATTGCTTGTTAACAGAGAAAAAGGTTATGCTAACAACACTTAAACAGAGTTTTACTGTTAATTCCATCTGATAGGGCTGTGGACAAGGTTTTTTTTGATAATGCGAGATCAAGAAAGGATTGATAGCAGTACTCAAGATGTTAATACTGTTGGGCCAAGTATTAATACTGCCAGTGAAAATATTAATACTAGTAGCTCAAATATTAATAATGCTAGTCATATTCCTAATGATCCAAGTATGCAATATTTGAAGAAATGAAAGATTTGATGTTGCATATGATGATAAATGAAGAAGTCTGGGTGCAGAAGCTGACCTCAACAACTTGGTAACAACCATGAATGTTAATTCTATTCCCACAACAAGAATTTACAAAGATCATCCAATTGAGAAAATAATTAGAGATTTGCATTCAACTCCACTAACAAGAAGGATGTCACAATAAAATCTTAAAGAACTTGGTTCGGTGAGCTACATCAAAAAGCAGAGGAGAACAAATCACAAAGATTATCAAAACTGCTTATTTACCTGTTTTCTCTCACAAATAGTAACCAATAAGGTGTGTTACAAGCCTTGACAGATCCAAGCTATGATTAGGAAGATACCCAAGAGGAGCTTTTGCCAATGTAATTCTTCATAATGGTTTGGACTTGTGGATCTTCCAAAAGGCATAAGAGGGCTATTAGAACTAAGTGGGTGTATAGAAATAAGAAAGATAAGAGAGGAATTGTAGTTAGAAACAAGGCAAGACTAGTTGTACAAGGTTACACCCAAGAAGAAGGCATTGATTATGATGAGGTTTTTGATATTGTTGCTAGGATTGAAGCAATCAGGTTATTTTTGGCCTATACATCATTTATGGGACTTATTGTGTACCAAATGGATGTGAAAAGTGCCTTTTTATATGGTACTATTGAAGAGGAGGTATATGTGTGCCAACCTTATGGTTTGAAGGATCCACAGTCCTGATAAGGTTTATAAGGTAGAAAAAACGAAATTGGGTCTACATCAAGCTCCTAAAAGGCATGTATAAGGACCTTGTCTACCTACCTATTGGAAAATAGTACAGAATGGCACTATAGATAAAACTTTGTTCATCAAGAAGGACAGAGGTGATATCCTGTTAGTACAGGTGTATGTTGATGATATCATCTTTGGGTCTACAAAGAAGTCTTTATGTGTTGAATTGAAGTAGATGATGCACACGAGATTCCAGATGAGTTCTATAGGGGAGCTCACTTTCTTTTAGGGTTCGCCAAGTCCATGCTGAAAGATGATGGAATCTTCATCATGCCAAGATAAGTATGTGGCTATATTATTGAAGAGTGTATTTGGTCTATTTAAAGACATGAACTCCAATTGAGACTAAAAATGCATTGCTCAAGCATGAAGAAGTAAAGTTGTGGATTGTTACTTATATAGCTCAAATTTAGGATCATTGATGTACTTAACGCTTCTGGACATGACATAATGTTTGTGTTTATGCTGTGCTAGGTTTCTAGTTACTCCTAAAGTCTCACACCTTCATGTAGTGAAAAGGATCTTTAGATACTTAAAAGGACAGCCTAAATTGGGCCTTTGGTATCCTAGGGATTCTCCATTTGACTTGGAAGCTTTCTTTGATAGTGATTATGCTGGAGCTAGCCTTGATAGGAAATCCACAATAAGAGGTTGTCAATTTCTTGGCAAAAGGTTGATTTCATCGCAATGTAAGAAGCAAACTATAGTTGCTAATTCTACTACTAAAGCATAGTATGTTGCTGCTGCTAATTGTTATGGGCAGGTGCTATGGATCCAAAATCAAATGCTTGATTAGGGCTGAGCATACTGACCATTCGACCTGACCGGACTGAAAAACCGGACCGACCAGACCGGACCAAACGTATTTCGGTTTGGTCTTTGGTCCGGCGTTTTGGACCAATTCGGTCTTCAGTCTGGTCGGTCCGGTCCGGTCCAGTCGGTCTTACCAAAAAACCCGATCATTATGCCTTGTAGGACCGGGCCAGACCGAAAACCGAACTGGACCGAGCCGACCCGGACCGGACGTACCATTTCGGTCGGTCCTCGGTCTGGCATTTTACACTCAAATTCGGTCTTGGTCCAGGTTTCCGGTCTTGGCTGGTCCGGTTCGGTTTTGGACCGAAGCTCACCCCTATGCTTGATGATGGGTTCCAGGATAAATATGTAGCTGACATATTAAGGAAGTTTAGTTTCACAGATGTCAGGACAACTAGCACACCCATGGATACAAAAAAGCCTTTGCTCAAAGACTCAGATGGTGATGATGTTAATGTTCATCTCTATAGGTCAATGATTGTATCATTGATGTATCTTACATCATCCATGCTATATATTATGTTTGTAGTATGTGCATGTGCCAGCTTTCAAGTAATACCCAAAGTTCACACTCACATGCTGTAAAAAGGATTTTTAGGTATCTAAAAGGCCAACCCAATTTAGGTCTTTGGTATCCTATAGATTCTCCCTTTGATCTGGTGGCATATTTTGATAGTGACTATGATGGAGCTAGTTTAGATAGAAAATTAACAACAAGAGGTTATCAGTTCCTAGGATGTAGATTGATATCATGGCAGTGCAAAAAGCAAACTGTGGTTGCCACCTCCTCTACTGAAGCTGAATATATGGCTGGTGCTAGTTGATGTGGACAAGTACTCTGGATTCAGAATCAAATGTTGTATTATGAGATAAGCAAAGCAGTATGATTGGAATTGGTGATACAAGTAGTGAAGTTTGTTGAAGTTTGCTGCTAATTAATGATAGAATGGATTTAGGGATAACTTGACAAGGGTTCATGCTAAGTTTACACCTGAGTTAGGAAGTCTTTTAAATATTTTTATTAAAATCAAATTTATATCTGTCAGTGAGCTCAAAAGAATTGAGAGATATTGTGAGTTCAAAAACAGAAAGAGAGATGTGTGATACAAAAGCAGATAGAGTGAATCAGTGAGAAAAAGAATTAAGAGATATTGTGAGCTAAAAAACAAAAAGAGAGATGTGTGATAAAAAAAACAGATAGAGTGAACCAGTGAGAAAAATAATTAAGAGATATTGTGAGCTGAAAAACAAAAAGAGAGATGTGTGATAAAAAAACAGATAGAGTGAATCAGTGAGAAAAATAATTGAGAGATATTGTGAGCTGAAAAACAGAAAGAGAGATGTGTGATATAAAAACAGATAGAGTGAATTGGTGAGAAAAAGAATTGAGAGAAAAAGTGAGAATAAAAACAAAAAGAGAGCTTGTGAGAATCAAGATTGATGATGGAAATCCTTTTTGAACAAAATTAAGGTTAAAACTGGTATCTCCAAAGTTAGTACTGCTGGACATAACTTAGTACTGTTAGGCTAAATTTTATTACTGCTAGAAGACCGTTAGTATTGTTTGGGGTATAACAAAATTTCCTTAATTAAATATAGCCGTTGAGATATTTTCGCCAACTACTTCGCTTATAGGTTTCCTTAATTTGGATAATTCTTGATCTTTCTATAAATCCTTTGATTGCTTCAAGATAAGACCAACTTTTATTCAGTCGGTCCAATCAAAACCTTAAGTGTAACCTATATTATCTCAATTGATTCTACCAAACACTCATTTTCTCATAAATGATCATATCCCAGCACACTAATCAGTCCTTCTCAATCAATGGCGAATTTGGAATTCTGTGACAAGCACAACATGGTTGCCTAAATAAAAGTCAGAAAGAAGTGAAGGTTTTCATCAGATAGTTGATTTTCTCACTGCAAGTCACATTAGGTATGCCCTCATTGAAAGTCCAACTATCTATGTTTCTCTTATAGAATAGTTTTGGCAAACTTCTACTGAAAGCACACTTGAGAATGGAGACATGGAAATCACTGCTACAATAGATGGGAAAGTCAAGGTTGTTTCTGAGGCATCTATTAGAAGACATCTCAAGTTAGAAGATTCTGATGGTATTAGTGATCTGCCTACTACAAAAACTTTTGAGCAACTTGCTCTAATGGAGGTATGTGTCCAATTCTGATAAATTAACTTTTCAAAAGGGACACTTTTCCCCTCAGTGGAGATTATTGATCCATACCATCCTTCATTGTTTAAGTTCTAAGAAAACTACTTGGGAACAATTTAGTAGCAATATAGCAACTACTATCATTTACTTGGCAACTAACAGAACTTTTAATTTTTCAAAACTGATATTTGATGGTATGGTAAAAAAGTTAGACAGTACGACTAAATTTTTGATGTATCCAAGATTTATACAAATCTTTTTGAACAAGCACAAAAGACTGCTTCTACCTCATAAAAGACTTTATATTGCTCCTACCCTTACTAAAAAACTATTTAGCAATATGAAAAGAGCTTCCAAGGGATATACTGGGGTGGACACTCCATTGTTTCAAAGTCAGATTTTACAGGGTAAAGGATCAACAATCCCAATTGAGTCCCATCACACACCCACAGTTGCTCCATCAACCTCACAACCACATCATTCACCAACACTTAGGGATTTTATCAGACAGGAAACTGAGGTTCCTCAGTCTAGTTCTCCTACTCAGACCCATGTAGTAGATGAGGCTGCATCCATAGGTGTGGATGTTAGACATGGAGGGACTGCCACTACTGTCTCTAGCTTAGATGCAGGACATGGCAGTGGTAACATTGATAAGACCCCTGCCATGCCCTATGATTCACCTCTCCCAAGAGTTCACACACTTGGAAGTGATGAGGGTAGAATGCAACATAATGAATTGATGGATCTTGTTACAAAATTGTCAGATAAGGTTGTATATTTAGAAACTGACCTACAACAGACAAAGAAAGTGTATGGTGCTTCCTATACCAAGCTTATCAAGAAGGTCAAGAGGTTAGAGGATAAGCTCAATAAGTAAAGAAGAAAATGCAGACTGGTTCTCTCAGAGGAAGAAGATTTAGATACAGAAATTTTGGCTCAATATGATCCTTCTAACAAAGGAGGAAGATTGCTCAAATTGATGATGATGAGGGAATTACTCTAGTAAAAATGGGTACACAGACTTAGGGGAGGCATGATCATGAAATGGAAGCTGATTTTAAGTTTACCACTGCTAAAGATGTTAGTACTAGTAATGTACCAGTTAATACTGCTGGTGCAGAAATTAGTACTGCCAGCCCTAAAGTTAAAACTGTTGGTGTTTCTGTTGATGATGTTGCTGCTAAAAGTTTAGTGTACATCAAAAG